>JASVEL010012955.1:0-288915 GCA_032618575.1 Nicotiana noctiflora
TTGCTGCATTTGAAAAAAGAATTATGATTTTCAGTAAAGTTAGTTCCTTTAGCATTAATTAATTATATTAAATAAATTTTGATTAGATTCAAGCGAGTTGAAGGTTGAATTACGAGGTAAAGCGATAGTTGAAGGTTAATTGGACTTCATGGCTTTGAGGTAAGTGTTTGTTCTATCCTAGCTTGAGGGAATAGGATTATGTGCTATGTGTTATGTGATCGAGTGCGGTGTATGGGTTGTGGTGACGAGCATCCATACACTGGCGTCTAGTATGACCGTGAGTCGTTGTTAATACTTATTGTGAGACATATTTGAAGATAAATTGTTGAACCCTTGCCGGGTTGTAGAATTGTTAATGTTCTCCCTTGTCGGGACTTGTTGTGAAGATGATTATTGATTGCCCTTGCTGGGACGGTTTATGATTTACTGTTTCATTCTTTGCCCTTAACTGTGATTGTTATTTGGGTGAGGAAGAGTGATAATGCACGAAGGGTGATGTCGTGCCTTGATTTATTATTTATGCACGAAGGTTAATGCCGTGCCATGTTTTATTGATTATGCACGAAGGTTAATGCCGTGCCATGTTGTTGATTATGCACGAAGGATCATGCCATGCCTTGTTATTGAACCATGTACAAAGGATCATGTCGTACCATGGATGTGAGGATGAGAGTAAAAGCACGAAGGGTGATGCCGTGTACTTTATTTACTTATTTGGTAAGGATGAGAGTAAAAGCACGAAGGGTGATGCCGTGCAACTACTTGCCATTCCTTGACTTGATATTACTTGTTTTTCCATTATACTTTGTTTTTCCTTGGGAACTTATTAACTGTTGTTAATTGTTGAGTTCTTTTGAGATATTCCTTATTGTGTTATTACTTGGTTATTTCTCGTTATTTTGTGGTATACATATATATGGAACTGTACAGGTTTATGTGGGTGTCTGGTCCTAGGCTTGTCACTACTTCGCCGGGATAGGCCAGGCACTTACCAGAACACATGGGGTCGGTTGTGCTGATACTACACTTCTGTGCGTTTTTGCACAGGTCCAGGTTTCGATCAGGAGCAGCAGCAGATCTTTTGCGTGGAAGTTGAGCATCTTGAGACCGAGGTAGCTTGCAGGCGTCCGCATGCCCGGCATCTCTTCCTTTTATTATGTTACTAGCTGTAGTCTCCTTGTTCCGAGACAAACAGATTATGTTATATTTCTTCCAGACCTTTATGTGTAGTATTCAGTAGTAGTTTGTGAGTTGGTGACTTCACGTCTTGGGTAGAGGATTTCAGTATAAGTTGCCTTAAAACTGCTTATATCTATTTGTATAAAGTCTTCCGCACTTGTCTAATTAAGATTATGATTTTGGTTATTAATTTGAGTATGAAGTATTGTTAAACAGGATAGTGCGAATAAAGAGGCTTGCCTAGCTACCATGAGTAGGCGCCATCACGATCCCGATGTTGGGGGTAAATCCGGGTCGTGACACTTGCACGCCGGATAACGGGCGTGGGGTAGAGCACCATTGGGGATTGTGACTTGGTCCGTCCCGCGTAATAAATAATAATACCTAATTGTTTGAAATGAAATTGATGCCTCAATAAAGATATTATTATCATGAATTGGACTAATTATCATGCTTGGGCTTCGCGCCGATTATTTGAATCCTTCAGGGATTGGTATCATTGTCTTGATAACACTATGCCTATTTTTATCTCAATTTAAAGTTTCAAATGGTATTTTGCTACTTAGCATTTTTTTATAAAGTTATGAAAAACTTGAACATGGTCTTAATGGCATTTCTAGCTGTGAGCTAATATGATACTGTTGCCCGAGGGGCTTTCTTGATTATTTGTTAGACTGATTGGGGCCGAGGGCCATATGTTAGGGCATGACGATTTATGTAGCATATGCATACACATGCATGGATCGGACTACACGCCGCAGTGGTAAATGGATCGGGCTGCGCGTCGCAGCAGGTGTGATTTTGATATTGCGCTTGGGCTGTAGGAGCCCCTCCAGAGTCTGAACTCCCACAGTGAGCGCGGGCGCCTTTGCATGGATCGGGCTACATGTCGTAGCGGTCATATGCATTGCATGGCATACATACATTGATTTACGTGTACTACGTGGCATAACATTTAGCACTCATACATTATCGGCACACATGCATTAGTTGCCTTATTGACCAGATCTCCTGGTGTAAATTGATAAGGAGTGCTGAGCCCGAGGGGCTGATTTGAGTGCGGACCTGCACTGCTTGAGATTGTACCCAGGTATTGGTATGTTATCATGAAAGAAAGAAGCTAAAAATGAGATTTCTAAATAATTTACTCATATATGCTGAAAGGGGAAAACGATAGTGTGTTGAAGTTTAAAGGTAGTTCCGTATTGTGTAGCATGAGATAGTGCTTTGCGTGGTTTCCTTTCCTTCAGCATTATTTACTTTTATTACCGCTGAGTTGGAAGTACTCACACCCGACTCCCTGCACCTTGTGTGCAGATCCAGGTACTTCGCAACAGATCTGAGTCTATAGCTGCTTCGAAGATTGCTTTTTGGACAGTCGAGTAGCTGCAAGCGTCCGCAGGACCTCACTCTCCAGTTTTTCCTTATTTTGTTATGTCTATCCCATACTTGTGCACAGTTGTATACACTATCACAGTTTATAAATTCCGGTAGAGGCTCATGACTTGTGACTCCTGATTCGGTGGGAGGTTTATACTGGTTTTGGGATATCTATCCCCGATGTGCTAGACGTTATTTTATTATATTATTATTTTTATGCCTACAAAGGGTTAAGTGAGAGGTGATAGCTCTGTGTTATGAATGGTTGGTCGGGCTGGCCTAGCAATGTGCTGGGCATCATCACGACCGGGTTTTGGGGTCGTGACATTCTTCTTCCTTATATTTTATTTACTTTACTTCTTCTGTTGAATTCGCTTTGTTAGGCTGAAATGGAAAAAACTGAAACACAACAAAGTGTAGATGTCAGTCAGTCGGTTGATGCATTTTCATCTGTCATGGGTCCTGAACATCCAGGACGCTTAAGATTATATGGACGTGGGGTTACAAAGACTACGTTGAAAGGAAAAGTGGGCCAGTTCATGCCAACTTCAAATGCCACAAATGATACAGTGCAAGAAAGGATTCGAAAGATGGAGGAACAAATGGAGGAACAAAAGAGAACTATGCGACAAGAAATTACTGCACATGTAATTGCTCAACTTCAGCGTGCAGGATTAATTAATCGAAACGTACTACCAACATTATATATTTCGTCACTAGGAGAATCTACCTCTGCACCTCAAGCTGCTAATCAACTGATCCGTCGACAATCTGAAGGTAGCAACAATCAAGGTTAGTATCACTTTATTCCCAAGCTAAAATTCAGATTTTAGCAACTGTAGAGCTGCTAATATTGGAGTCAGGTTGCTGTTGATTCTTATTCTTCTCTTTTTCTTTTTCTTTCTAAATGTCCAAAAGCGCCGAAATGCTGGGGAATGTTTTCAGAAAATTTCTCTGGAATTTTTTCAGTTTCCGCCCAAAATAAATAAGGCTTGAATGTTTGAATGTTTGAGTTATCACCAGATATAAGCGCCGAAATGTTTGAATGCTTGAATACTGGTGAATGTTTGAATCTTTTGTGTTCAAGATATCACCAGAAGAATTTGAGTTCTAAATTCTTGTTGTTTGAATGTTTGAGTTGCAACGTAAACTTATTTTATTTTAGATGGCACTTTATACTTTCCCGTAGTGTACACAATTGTTTCTCTCCCTGGTTGTTGGTGCTCAGTGAACTAGATACTTGTAGATTGATTTTTTCAGCATTGTTTGTCATTCTCTGTTAAAACCGAAGCTCGGAGTTTCTTGTTTCTGGCTGATTTTTTCAGCATTGTTTGTCTGTAAGTTATTCTTATAAATAATGTGGCCCAATACGTTAAGGCCCATAATTAATATTTAATTAATGAATAAATCTCATCCGTCCGATTGGTTACTTGATGGACGTACTAGATTAAATGAAAATCTCTATAAATTGGTCCTCTCCCCACCCATTAGGGTTACTGCTTTTCCTCTCCTCCATCTCTAAAGTCGGCGGTAACGAAAGTTAGGGCAAGGGGCGAGAAACCAATTGCCGATTAACGCTTCCGCTTAAAGATGATGGCTCACGATTCAGGTATGTTTTCTATGACGATTATATGTAAGATTATCATGTTCAAGATCCTGGTAGAATTAAAGTTTATGCTTACATGTGGTATCACGAGCCTGGATTTCTTAGAACTGATAATCTTCATAAGTATTATTACGCATAAAGCACAGAATTTGAATGACCGGCTCAAAGCCTTCAGAAATACTATAGTAAATTTTTTTTTAATTGATAGTCAACTCAATCTTTCGCATCTGACAATTAGATTAAATTGTTTTGACTAATGAGATGTATTAAAGTGCTGGATTCTTAGTTTATCCTTTTCAATGAAGATAATGAATTAGAATTTAGGTTTAATGCTACTCTAAATTGTTGTCTGATATGGATGATTGTATCTGTCAGTATCAGCGTAGATTGATTTTATACATAATGTTTGTATGTTATTTAATGTTATATTCTACGTCATAAAGTAATGTTACAGATTTAAAATATTTACGGACATTAAGGAAATAAATTTTATTCCTAAAAGGATTATGGAATGTATAAATTTCAATACTTGCATGTGAATCTCACCTAATGTATCGACTGTGATTTGGTTCTTGTATTGTATAATAATTGATGTATGTGTTCTAAAGTTATATAGTTTGTTAGTCACCAAAGTGACCAAACTAGATTGTTTAAAGTATTCACGTACATAAAATCTTATGACCTCTATTTTTTGTGTGCACTTATGTTATGTAGTTTGTTAGTCACCAAAGTGGCCAAACTATTTTGTTTATGAAAATATGCATACACAAAATTATAGTTTATCCATTAAATTAATGAAATGCCTATAATATAAAATTAGTGGATAAATTACTTTTACTATTGCTAGAACTTAAGGATTTATCCAAAGGTGAATCAATTATTCTATGAATAGTGAATATGATGAGGTAAAATTAATATTCTTAGTCAAATATATATTGTTTGTCCAAAGATGGCATATATATTTGGTTAAAAATATTTAAATACCTATTAAAGATTAAGTGGCATTTAAATTATGATAGTGTGTCGTAGTATTTACCCAAAGGTGAACTGCGATATGCTTTAGTTGTTTTGTTGAATCCATATTGATTTGTGAGCATGTATTATCTATTTTGCAGCTATTCCTTTTCATTCGCTTGCTTCGTCTGTTACTATGTTCAATGGATTGAACTTCTCTGAATGGCGTGAGCAAGTCCAGTTTCACTTAGGTGTGATGGATCTTGACTTGGCTCTGCTGAATGATAAGCCCGCTGCCATTACTGATTCGAGCAGTGCGGATGAGAAGTCATTCCATAAAGAATGGGAAAGCTCTAACAGGCTAAGCCTTATGTTTATGCGAATGAATATTGCCAACAACATTAAGAGTACTATTCCACAAACAGAAAGTGCCAGGGAATACCCGAAGTTTGTGGAAGAACATTTTCGTTCTGCAGATAAGTCTCTCGCTGGTACACTAATGGCTGAACTCACGACCATGAAGTTTGATGGGTCGCGTAGTATGCAAAATCATATCATCGAGATGACTAACATTGCAGCAAGACTTCAGACCTTGGGGATGAAAGTAGATGACTCCTTCTTGGTTCAGTTTATTCTGAACTCGTTACCTCCCGAGTATGGACCTTTTCAAATTAACTATAACACTATTAAGGATAAGTGGGATGTTAGTGAATTGTCCAGTATGCTTACTCAGGAGGAGTTAAAACTTAAGAAACAAGGGAGTCATTCAATTAACCTCATGGGTCAAGGAGTTGGTAAAGGACTTAAAGTGAAGGCCAACAAGTTCAAGAAGAAGAAAGCACATGCTAAAGCTCAACAGGATGCTAACAAGGAACGTAAGGCAGATACGTGTCGTTTCTGTCACAAGGAAGGACACTATCAGAAAGATTGCCCGAAACGTAAAGCTTGGTTCGAAAAGAAAGGTACAATTAGTGCTTTTGTATGTTTCGAATCAAATTTAGTAGAAGTTCCTAATAATACTTGGTGGCTTGATTCTGGTGCAACTGCTCATGTATCTACTACGTTGCATGGATTCCTTACGATCCAAACCACAAATCCAAATAAGGATTTCTTGTTCATGGGAAATCGTATGAAGGCTCCAATTGAAGGCATAGGGACTTATCGTTTGATCATGGAGACTGGACGTCACCTTGATCTATTACGGACTCTTTATGTACCTTCAGTTTCTAGAAATTTGATTTCTCTTTCAAGACTTGATGTTTCTGGATTTGATTTAAAGTTTGGAAATGGATGTTTCAATTTATATAAGAATGCTATTTTATATGGTTCTGGTTTTCTTAGTGATGGTTTATATAAATTGAAACTCGATATTGGTTTTTCTGAATCCCTTCTTAATGTTCAACATAATGTTGGAATTAAACGTAGTTCACTAGATGAAAGTTCTGCTTACTTGTGGCACATACGTTTGGGTCATATATCCAAAGAAAGGTTAGAGAGATTAGTAAAGAATGAGATTCTTCCGAATCTAAATTTTACTGATCTTACTATATGTTTGGATTGTATTAAGGGAAAGCAAACCAATCATAGTAAGAAAGGTGCCACAAGAAGCACCCAGCTTCTTGAAATCATACACACCGATATTTGTGGACCTTTTGATGTTCCATCTTTTGGTGGAGAAAAATATTTTATCACCTTTATCGATGATTTTTCACGTTATGGATACATCTATTTGCTGAAAGAAAAATCTCAAGCAGCAGATGCTCTCAAGGTGTTTGTTAATGAGGTTGAAAGGCAATTAGATAAAAAGGTGAAAATTATTAGGTCGGATAGAGGTGGTGAATATTATGGAAAATATAATGAGTCAGGACAATGTCCAGGTCCATTTGCAAAGTTCCTCGAGGAACGTGGCATATGTGCACAGTATACTATGCCAGGAACACCTCAACAAAATGGTATTGCAGAAAGGCGTAATCGAACACTTATGGACATGGTTAGGAGCATGATAAGTAATTCCTCATTACCCAAATCATTGTGGATGTATGCTCTTAAAACCGCTGTATATTTATTAAATAGGGTTCCTAGTAAGGCAGTTCCAAAGACCCCTTTTGAACTGTGGACAGGAAGGAAACCTAGTTTAAGGCACCTACATGTTTGGGGTTGCCCAGCGGAAGCTAGAGTCTATAATCCACAAGAAAAGAAATTAGATTCTCGAACAGTAAGTGGTTACTTTATTGGTTACCCAGAGAAATCTAAAGGGTATGTGTTTTACTGTCCAAACCATAGTTCAAGAATTGTTGAAACCGGTAATGCAAGATTCATTGAGAATGGTGAAGTTAGTGGGAGTGTTGAAAAGCAAAGTGTGGAAATTAAAGAGGTAAGGGTCAATATTCTATTACCGAGAAATATGCCTACTTCCACACAAATACCAAATATTGTTCCAGTTGTTGAAGAACACTTTGACAACGCCGAGCAACATTTGGGTGAAACACTTCATGAAGAAACTAACTCACAAATATCTGACACAAATGAACCACAAGAAATGCCATTAAGAAAATCTCAAAGAGTTAGAAAATCGGCTATTTCGGATGATTACGTGGTTTATTTGCAAGAGTCGGATTTTGATATTGGTCTTAATAAGGATCCGGTTTCATTTTCACAAGCCATAGAAAGTAATGGGTCTGACAAATGGATTGATGCCATGAAGGAAGAGTTAAAATCCATGGAATACAATAAAGTCCGAGATCTCGTTGAATTGCCTGAAAGTTCTAAAATAATCGGGTGTAGATGGGTCTTTAAGACCAAACGCGATTCAAATGGCAATATTGAGAGATATAAAGCCAGACTTGTTGCCAAGGGTTATACTCAGAAAGGAGGCATTGATTATAAAGAGACCTTTTCACCGGTCTCAAAGAAAGACTCGTTAAGAATTATTATGGCTTTGGTGGCTCATTATGATTTGGAGTTACACCAAATGGATGTGAAAACTGCCTTTCTTAATGGAGATCTCGAGGAGGAAGTGTATATGGACCAACCAGAGGGTTTCGAAACTAAAGGAAAAGGTCAAATGGTGTGTAAACCGAAAAAGTCAATATATGGACTTAAACAAGCCTCACGACAATGGTATATAAAGTTCAATGATACCATAACATCTTTTGGATTTGTGAAAAATACTGTTGATCGGTGTATATACCAAAAGATCAGTGGGAGCAAGTTTATATTTTTAGTCCTATATGTTGATGATATTCTACTTGCCGCTAATGACTTAGGTATATTGCGTGAGACTAAAGATTTTCTCTCTAAGAATTTTGAAATGAAAGATATGGGTGAGGCATCCTATGTGATAGGAATAGAAATATTCCGTGATAGATCACAAGGATTATTGGGATTGTCTCATAAAGGCTATATCGAAAGAATTCTTGAGAGATTTAACATGAACAATTGTTCAGCAAGAATTGTTCCAATTCAAAAAGGGGACAAATTTAGTCTCATGCAATGTCCTAAGAATGATGTAGAGCGAAAAGAAATGGAATCAATTCCTTACTCTTCTATTGTTGGCAGTCTGATGTATGCTCATACTTGCACAAGACCGGATATTAGCTTTGCGGTCGGAATGTTAGGAAGATATCAGAGTAACCCAGGAATTGATCACTGGAAAGCTGCAAAGAAAGTTTTGAGGTACCTGAAAGGAACGAAAGATTACATGCTCATGTACAGGAGATCCAAGCATTTGGAAGTTGTTGGATACTCGGATTCAGATTTCGCTGGATGTATTGACACTAGAAAATCCACGTTTGCTTATTTGTTCCAATTAGCTGAAGGAGCAATATCGTGGAAAAGTGCCAAACAGTCTGTCATTGCTACATCCACGATGGAAGCAGAATTTGTGGCATGTTTTGAGGCCACAATTCATGCATTATGGTTGCGAAACTTTATTTCAGGACTTGGGGTTGTCGACACCATTACCAAGCCGCTGAAAATTTATTGTGATAATTCTGCAGCAGTATTCTTCTCCAAGAACGATAAGTACTCCAAAGGTGCCAAACATATGGAATTAAAGTACTTTACCGTCAAGGAGGAAGTTCAGAAACAAAGAGTGTCACTTGAGCATATTAGAACAGATCTCATGATTGCAGATCCGTTAACGAAAGGTTTACAACCAAAGATATTTAAAGAACATGTACATAGAATGGGTCTTGGCTATTTTTATGATTGATGTTTTTATGATGTTTTGACACTATGAGCTCATTATATGTTTCTGATATACATTAGTGATTTTCTGTTTCTCATAATGGTGTGCACATTATTGTTTTGAGATATTACAGGATAAGTCTCAAGGAGACATTATTGTGGACCATAAAATTTTTATAGCTTATGAACCTGATACGGTAAATTACTAATGTTGTAGTATATGGAAGGGAGTATGTAGAAAAATTATGTATAACCGCCATAACTCACATTTACTAGTTTATCGTATTATGGTATTTATGATGGACATTATAGAAGAGATTTGTTTATGCGCAACTAATGTTCCTATATTAAATATTAATATTATGTGATTATTGGGCCAAGTGGGAGAATGTAAGTTATTCTTATAAATAATGTGGCCCAATAAGTTAAGGCCCATAATTAATATTTAATTAATGAATAAATCTCATCCGTCCGATTGGTTACTTGATGGACGTACCAGATTAAATGAAAGTCTCTATAAATTGGTCCTCTCCCCACCCATTAGGGTTACTGCTTTTCCTCTCTTCCATCCCTAAAGACGGCGGTAACGAAAGCTAGGGCAAGGGGCGAGAAACCAATTGCCGATTAACGCTTCCGCTTAAAGATGATGGCTCACGATTCAGGTATGTTTTCTATGACGATTATATGTAAGATTATCATGTTCAAGATCTTGGTAGAATTAAAGTTTATGCTTACATTGTCTCCCCGGTTGTTGGTGTTTCATTGATTTAGATACTTGTTTCTTGTTTCCGCCTACAGTGGTTAGGCCTGCAATGCTGTATGGGACCGAGTGTTGGTCGGTTAAGAACTCACACACCCAGAAGATGAAAGTAGCAGAGATGAGGATGTTGAGGTGGATGTGCGGGCATTCAAGGATGGATAAGATTAGAAATGAATATATTAGAGAGAAGGTGGGTGCGGCCCCCATAGAGGACAAGATGCGAGAAACAAGACTCAGATGGTTCGGGCACATTCGGAGGAGGAGCACCGATGCACCGGTGAGAAGGTGTGAGCGACTGGCTGTGGCAGGCATGAGAAGAGGTAGAGGAAGACATAAGAAGTATTGGGGAGAGGTGATAAGGCAGGACTTAGCGCGTCTTAGGATTACTGAGGACATGGCCCTTGATAGGGGATTGTGGAAGTCGAACATTAAAGTTGTAGGTTAGGGGGAAGTTGTGGATAATTCCACAGCGCACTAGAGTGATATTAGCTAGTTAGGAGGTAATCGTAGGAGTTTACGGATCAGTACATGGAGTTAGTTATTGGATATTAGTATACATTTCATCTATTTCGTATTTCTTATATTGTTGCTACTTTATTATTTTGTGTTATGTTGTTATTTTATGTTATTTTAATATGAGTCTATTGATAGTACTAATTTATCGTCTTTTGTTGATGTCTTGAGCCGAGGGTCTCCTGGAAACAGTCTCTCTGCCCCCCGGGTAGGGGTAAGACCTGCTTACATATTACCCTCCCCAGACCCCACTTGTGGGATTATACTAGGTTGTTGTTGTTGTTGTTGTCACGACCCCAAATCCGGTCGTGATGGCGCCCAGCACACTGCTAGGCCAGCCCGACCAATCAACAATACCCACGGAGCCACAAGCTCACTTTATCCAATTTAAGCACAACAGTGATAGATATATTTAAAACAGGGAACCAAGTCCCAACATATGCCAACTCCCATTGTCACGACCCGGATTTTCCCCCAATATCGGGATCGTGATGGCGCCTACTCGTGGTAGCTAGGCAAGCCACTGTATTCATACTATCCTGTTTATAACACAATTTTAATTAAATAAATGCGGAATACTTTATCGAAATGGAAATAACCAATCCCAAGGTAAAAACCATACTGAAATCCTCTACCCAAGATTTGGAGTCACCAACTCACAAACTACTATGGAATACTACACATAAAAGTCCGAAGAAAATATAACATAATTCTGTTCGTCTCGGAATAATGAGACTACAGCTATAAACATAAATAAAGAAAGAGACGCCGGGCCTGCGGACGTCTGCAAGCTACCTCGGTCTCAAATGAAATCAACTCCCACGCAATCTATTTACTGCTGCTGCTGCTGCTCCTGATCGTAACCTGGACCTGTGCAAAAACGCACAGAAGTGTAGCATCAGCACAACCGACCCCATGTGTTGGTAAGTGCCTGGCCTATCCCGGCGAAGTAGTGACAAGCCTAGGACCAGACACTCACATAAACCCGTGCAATTCAATATATATATGTGTACCACAAAATAACAAGAAATAATCAAGTAATAACACAATAAGGAGTATCTTAAAGAATCTTAACAACTAACCACAGTTAATAATTTCACAAAGAAAACAAAGTATAATGTAAACACGAATAATATCACTTCAAGAAATAACAAGCAATTGCACGGCATCACCCTTCGTGCTTTTACTCTCATCCTCACCAAATAAACAAATAAAGTACACGGCATCACCCTTCGTGCTTTTACTCTCATCCTCACATCCATAGTACGGCATGATCCTTCGTACATGGTTCAATAACCAGGGCACGGCATGATCCTTCGTGCATAATTAATAAATAAACATGGCACGGCATTAACCTTCGTGCATAAATAAATAAACATGGCACGGCATCACCCTTCGTGCATTATCACTCTTCCTCACCCAAATAACAATCACAGTTAAGGGCAGAGAAAGAAACAACAATTCATAATTTGTCCCATCAAGGGCAATCAATAATTATCTTCACAACAAGTCCCAACAAGGGAGAACAACAACGATTCACGGTCATACTAGACGCCAATGTATGGATGCTCGTCACCACAGCCCATACACCGCACTCGATCACATAGCACATAACACATAATCCTATTCCCTCAAGCTAGGATAGAACAAACACTTACCTCGAAAGTTTACGAACGATTCAATCCGTAGCAATGCCTTTTCCTTTTGAATTAGACTCCAATCCAATCGTATCTATACACAATTGATTTAATATCATCAATTCTACTTAACAAACTAGTTCATATTGCTAAATATGGTTTTTACAACATTCTGCCCGGAATAGTAAAATCCGACCCCGGGCCCACATAATCGAAACTCAAGTTTCGAACCAAATTAATTTTATCAAATCTTCCATGAGTTCAAATATACAATTTGTTCTTAAGTTCGACTCCAAAACGAGGTCTAAATCGCAATTTATTTGAAAGCCCTAGCTATACCCATTTCTCTAATTTTTCAACCAATTTACACATGTTTAGGCCTAAGAATTTGATTGATGTTGATGAAAAGTGAAGAAGACGAGTTAAACAATACTTACCCGATGAACCTTGATGAAAAGTTGCCCTAAGGATCGCCTAAGGGCTGTTGGAGAAGAGAGAGTTGAGAGAAATGGAAATAATCCCGTATGTTCTGTTTTTGCAGAACTTAAATCACTGGGCGAAAGTTTTGTTCTATGCGATCGCAGGGCTACTGATGCGATCGCATAGAGTGAGGTCGTTTGTACACCGCGATCGCATGGAAGAAGATGCGATCGCATAGAATGGGCAGGCTACATTATGCGATCGCAGAACACACTGTGCGATCGCATAGAGGAGAAATGGGAGGCTGGCTGTTTACACAATGCGATCGCATTACATGGTATGCGATCGCGTAGAGGAAAAATGGCAAGCTATGCGATCGCAGGAACAATGATGCGATCGCATTGAAGAAAAATGGGGACAGTAAAATTACTCTATGCGATCGCAGCTACACCTATGCGATCGCATAGAAGAAAATCTCTGTGCAAAAATTGCAGAGTTTCTGCTGCATTTTCAAGTTCAAAACCATCCCGTTACCTATCCGAAACTCACCCGAGCCCTCGGGGATTCAAACCAAGTATGTACACTGACTCAAAAACATCATACGAACTTGCTCGCGCGATCAAATCACCAAAATAACATCAAAATCAAGGAATTGAGCCTTAAAACTCAAGAATTCTTTCAAATTTCATAATTTCCAAAATTTCCAATTTAAGGCCGAAACACGTCAAACGACGTCCGTTTTTAACCAAACTTTACAGGAAGTGCTTAACCAACATATATGACCTGTACCGGGCGTCGGAACCAAAATACGAGCCCGATACCAGTACTTTTTAATCAAAAAATCAGTTTCATTTTCCTTAAACATTTTCAGAAAACAATTTAACAGAAAAATTCTTTTACCGGGGTTCTAGACCTCGGATTTCAATTCCGGACATATGCCCAAGTTCCATATTTTTCTACGGATTTTCTGAAATAGTCAAATCACGGATCCGGGTCCGTTTACCAATAATGTTGACCAAAGTCAACCATATCAATATTAATATCAAAATTCTTCTACTTTTTCACATATTTCACATATTTCAACATAAATCTTTTCCAGCTTTGTGCCCGGACTGTGCACGCAAATCGAGGCAACTATAAATGAGGTTTTCAAGACCTCAATAGCTCGGAATGATTAAATAAACAAGTGATGACCCTTTGGGTCGTCACAATCTCCACCTCTAAAACAACCGTTCGTCCTCGAACGGACAAAAGAAAGAAGTACCCGAGTCAGGAAACAAGTGTGGGTAGCGGCTCCGCATATCGGACTCGGACTCCCAGGTCGATGCCTCAGGAGGCTGACCTCTCCACTGAACACGCACAGAAGGATAACTCTTCGACCTCAGCTGTCGAACCTGCCGGTCTAGAATAGCCACCGGCTCCTCCTCGTAAGATAGATCATTGTCCAATTGGAAAGTACTGAAGTCTAACACATGTGTGGGATCACTGTGGCATCTCCGAAGCATAGATACATGAAAAACCGGATGCACGGCCGATAAACTAGGCGGCGGAGCTAGTCTGTAAGCCACCCCTCCCAATCGGTCCAGAATCTCAAATGGACCAATATACCTAGGGCTGAGCTTGCCCTTCTTCCCAAACCTCATCACGCCCTTCATAGGCGACACCCGAAGCAATACTCGTTCGCCAACCATGAAATCTACATCTCGCACCTTGCGATCCGCATAAGTCTTTTGCCTAGACTGAGCTGAACGCAATCTATCCTGAATAGTCTTGACCTTATCTAAGGCCTCCTGAACTAAGTCTGTACCCATCAACCGAGCCTCTCCCGGTTCAAACCATCCAACTGGTGATCGACATCGCCTACCATACAACGCCTCATACGGGGCCATCTGGATGCTGGATTGGTAACTGTTATTGTAGGCGAACTCTGCCAATGGTAGAAACTGATCCCACGAGCCTCCGAAATCAATAACACAGGCTCGAAGCATGTCCTCAAGAATCTGAATAGTCCTCTCGGACTGGCCATCCGTCTGAGGATGAAATGCTGTACTCAACTGAACCTGGGTGCCTAACTCCTCGCCGAACCGCTCTCCGTAACCGCGAGGTAAACCGCGTACCCCGATCGGAGATAATAGATATCGGCACCCCATGGAGACGAACAATCTCCCTAATGTAAATCTCTGCTAACCTCTCCGACGAGTAGGAGACAGATACTGGAATAAAGTGTGCCGATTTGGTCAGTCTATCAACAATGACCCAAATAGCATCAAATTTCCTCCGAGTCAAAGGAAGTCCAGTAACGAAGTCCATAGTGATCCGCTCCCATTTCCACTCGGGAATTTCAATCCTCCGGAATACACCACCAGGTCTCTGGTGCTCATATTTCACCTGCTGACAATTTAGACACCGAGCGACATACGCAACGATATCTTTCTTCATTCTGCGCCACCAATAGTGTTGCCGTAAGTCCTGGTACATCTTCGCGGCACCTGGGTGAATAGAATACCGCGAACTGTGGGCTTCTGCTAAGATCAACTCTCGAATTCCTGCGACATTGGGCACACAAACTCGACCCTGCAATTTCAATACCCCATCATCATCTAGATTTACCTGAGTGGCACCTCCCCGCTGTACCGTATCTCTCAACTCACGCAAATGAGGATCATCAAATTGCCTCTCACGGATCCGCTCTAATAATGAAGAACGAGCGACCGTGCAGGCTAACACTCTGCTAGGCTCAGAAATGTCTAATCTCACGAACCGGTTGGCTAAGGCCTGGACATCTAGAGCTAATGGTCTCTGATTGACCGGAATATATGCAAGACTACCCATGCTGGCATACTTTCTACTCAATGCATCGGCCACCACATTGGCCTTACCCGGGTGATATAATATAGTAACATCATAGTCTTTTAGCAACTCTAACCATCTCCGCCTGTCGTAGATTCAACTCCTTCTGTTTGAACAAGTACTGTAGGCTTTTGTGATCAGTGTACACCTCACATGTCACACCATAAAGATAATGCCTCCAGATTTTTAAGGCATGAACCACTGCTGCTAATTCAAGATCATGAACTGGATAATTCTTCTCATGTATCTTTAACTGCCTCGAAGCATAAGCGATAACCTTACCATCCTGCATCAATACCGCTCCAAGCCCCGTACGAGATGCGTCACAATAAACTGTATAAGGCCCTGTACCTGTAGGTAGTACCAACACTGGTGCGGTGGTCAAGGCTGTCTTGAGCTTCTGAAAGCTCGCCTCACACTCCTCTGACCACTGAAACTGGACACCCTTCCGGGTCAACCTGGTCATCGGGGCCGCAATAGAAGAAAACCCCTCTACAAAACGACGGTAGTAACCTGCTAATCCCAAGAAACTCCGTATCTCAGTCACTGAAGCTGGTCGAGGCCAATTCTGGACTGCCTCAATCTTCTTTGGGTCTACCTGAATACCCTCCACAGATACAATGTGACCCAGAAATGCTACCGAACTCAGCCAGAACTCACATTTTGAAAATTTGGCATATAGCCGATTATCCTTCAGAGTCTGAAGAACCACTCTGAGGTGCTGCTCGTGCTCTTCCTGGCTGCGGGAGTATACCAGGATGTCATCTATGAAGACTATCACGAACAGATCTAAGTAAGGCCTGAATACCCGATTCATCAACTCCATGAATGCTGCTGGGGCATTGGTCAACCCGAAGGACATGACCAAGAACTCATAATGCCCATATCTAGAGCGAAAGGCTGTCTTAGGAATGTCAGCCGCCCTGATCTTCAGCTGATGGTAGCCTGACCTCAAGTCTATCTTAGAGAATACCCTCGCTCCCTGGAGCTGGTCAAACAAATCATCAATCCTCGGCAGTGGATATTTATTTTTAATAGTCACCTTGTTTAACTGCCGTAATCAATACACATTCGCATCGAGCCATCCTTCTTCTTTACAAATAATACAGGTGCTCCCCAGGGGGAAACACTGGGCCTGATAAAACCCTTCTCAAGAAGGTCTTGCAACTGATCTTTCAACTCCTTTAGTTCCGGCGGGGCCATACGATAGGGTGGAATAGAGATGGGCTGAGTGCCCGGTGCCAAATCAATACAGAAATCAATATCCCCGTCGGGTGGCATGCCCGGCAGGTCTGAAGGAAAAACCTCCGGAAACTCCCGTGCAATAGGGACTGACTCAATGGAAGGAACTTCTGCGCTGGAATCACGAACATAAGCCAAATAAGCTAGACACCCCTTCTCGACCATACGTCGAGCCTTAACATAAGAAATAACAGTGCGAATGGAGTGGCTTGAGGTACCCTTCCACTCTAATCGGGGTGATTCCGGCAAGGCTAAGGTGACAGTCTTAGCATGACAATCAAGAATAGCATGGTATGGGGACAACCAGTCCATCCCCAATATGACATCAAAATCTACCATATCCAAGAGCAACAGATCAACACGGGTCTCAAGACCCCCAAATATAACTACGCACGCACGATGCACCCGATCGACTACAATAGAGTCACCCACCTGGCGTAGCCACATAAACTGGAATATCCAGAGCATAGCTGGGCACAGCCAAACACGGTGCGAAGTAGGAAGACACATAGGAATAGGTAGATCCAGGGTCAAATAATACCGAAGCACCTCTCGTCACACACAAGAATAGTACCCGTAATCACGGCATCCGATGCCTCTGCCTCCTGGCCTGGTCGGTAAAGCATAGAATCGGGGATCCGCACCTCCCCTCCGAGCCGCGTCTCTAGGACGACCATCAACCGGCCGACCTCTACCTCTCGCTGGACGGTCTCCACCTCTAGGGTCTCGACCTCCACCTCTATAATCCCTACCCCCGCCTCGGGCTGGCTGGGCAGGCTGAGGGTCAGCTGGGGCCTCGAATCATAGGACGAGGACCCCGCTGCTGAGAGTTGCCCGCTGCTATAGGGCAATTCCTGATAAAATGACCCGGGTCGCCACAACCGTAGCAACTCTTAGACTGATAGGGCTGCTGGCCCCGACGACCTGAATGGCCTCCACGAACACTCCGAAGAGGCTGAGCATTAATAGGAGGCTGGTCTGAATAATGCCCCCGAAAACCACGATCACCTGATCCACCCCGTGAAGCCTGAAGGGCGGAATGAAAAGGCCTGGAAGACTGGCCTCTATCAAAGGATTCTCTGCTACCAGAGGAAGAACCACCAAATCTACCTGTATGACGAGGCCTCTTATCCGAAGAATAACCGCCTCCCCTAGCAAGAGCCATCTCAACTCTGCGTGCTGCATTGGCTGCCTCCTGAAATGATATGTCACTCCCCACGCCCATAGCCATCTGGAGTCTAATCGGCCGATTAAGCCCATCTATAAATCTGCAGACCCTCTCCCGCTCCGTGGGAAGTATCACCACTGCATGACGAGCCAAGTCAATAAATCTCGTCTCATACTGTGTAACTGTCATAGTGCCCTGATGGAGGCGCTCAAACCGCCTCCGAAGTAAATCCCGCTGAGTAGCAGGGAGAAACTTCTCCATAAATAGTTCCGCAAACTGGTCCCATGATAGAGCTGGGGACCCTGCTGGTCGAGTCAGGCAATAATCTCTCCACCAAGTCTTGGCGGATCCTGCAAGTCCGAAGGTACAGAAATCAACTCCGTTTGTCTCCACGATCCCCATAGTCTTGAGAATCTCATGGCAACTGAATAAGAAGTCCTGAGGATCCTCTGATGTGGAACCGCTGAAAGTAGTGGTAAACAACTTGGAGAACCGATCAAGTCTCCATAAAGAATCAGAAGACATGGCCGCTCCATCTCCGGCCTGAGCTGTGGTACTTGACTAAGTGGCCACAGCTGGCTGAACCACTGGTGCCTGAAGCTGAGGAGCTACCGGCTCCGGAGTACGAGCAACAAGAGTCTGGGCCCCTCCTCTAGCTTGAGAAGCGGCTGGTGCAGCTGGTAATAGACCCGCTCTGGCAATGCTATCCATAAATCCCGCTATTCTGACCAAAGCATCCCGGAGATCCGGGGTAATCAAAGCCTCTCCTGGGACCTGAGCTGGGCCCACTGGAGCTGCTGGAACCGGAACCTCCTCATCAATCTCAATATGAGGCTCCACCTCCTGGGGTAGCTGCCTGGGGCTGAGCTCTACCCCTACCACGGCCTCTAGTACGGCCTCAGCCCCTGCCCCTCACAGGAGCTGTCTGGGGCTCAGGCTGCTGGTCAACGGACGAAGAAGTGCGTGTCCTTACCATCTGCGAAAGGACAGAATAGAAATTCAATCAGTAATTGAGGAACAAGTAGCACGACAAGAAAGAACAAATGAGAGACTTTTTCCTAACTCAATAGACTCTGGAGGACAAGTACAGACGTCTCCGTACCTACCTCTCAAACTCTACTAAGCTTGTTCGTGAGTGGTGAGACCTATGTAACCTAGAGCTCTGATACCAACTTGTCACGACCCGGATTTTCCCCCAATATCGGGATCGTGATGGCGCCTACTCGTGGTAGCTAGGCAAGCCACTGTATTCATACTATCCTGTTTATAACACAATTTTAATTAAATAAATGCGGAATACTTTATCGAAATGGAAATAACCAATCCCAAGGTAAAAACCATACTGAAATCCTCTACCCAAGACTTGGAGTCACCAACTCACAAACTACTATGGAATACTACACATAAAAGTCCGAAGAAAATATAACATAATTCTGTTCGTCTCGGAATAATGAGACTACAGCTATAAACATAAATAAAGAAAGAGACGCCGGGCTTGCGGACGTCTGCAAGCTACCTCGGTCTCAAATGAAATCAACTCCCACGCAATCTATTTACTGCTGCTGCTGCTCCTGATCGTAACCTGGACCCGTGCAAAAACGCACAGAAGTGTAGCATCAGCACAACCGACCCCATGTGCTGGTAAGTGCCTGGCCTATCCCGGCGAAGTAGTGACAAGCCTAGGACCAGACACTCACATAAACCTGTGCAATTCAATATATATATGTGTACCACAAAATAACAAGAAATAATCAAGTAATAACACAATAAGAAATATCTTAAAGAATTTAACAACTAACCACAATTAATAATTTCACAAAGAAAACAAAGTATAATGTAAACACGAATAATATCACTTCAAGAAATAACAAGCAATTGCACGGCATCACCCTTCGTGCTTTTACTCTCATCCTCACCAAATAAACAAATAAAGTACACGGCATCACCCTTCGTGCTTTTACTCTCATCCTCACATCCATAGTACGGCATGATCCTTCGTACATGGTTCAATAACCAGGGCACGGCATGATCCTTCGTGCATAATTAATAAATAAACATGGCACGGCATTAACCTTCGTGCATAAATAAATAAACATGGCACGGCATCACCCTTCGTGCATTATCACTCTTCCTCACCCAAATAACAATCACAGTTAAGGGCAGAGAAAGAAACAACAATTCATAATTTGTCCCATCAAGGGCAATCAATAATTATCTTCACAACAAGTCCCAACAAGGGAGAACAACAACGATTCACGGTCATACTAGACGCCAATGTATGGATGCTCGTCACCACAGCCCATACACCGCACTCGATCACATAGCACATAACACATAATCCTATTCCCTCAAGCTAGGATAGAACAAACACTTACCTCGAAAGTTTACGAACGATTCAATCCGTAGCAATGCCTTTTCCTTTTGAATTAGACTCCAATCCAATCGTATCTATACACAATTGATTTAATATCATCAATTCTACTTAACAAACTAGTTCATATTGCTAAATATGGTTTTTACAACATTCTGCCCGGAATAGTAAAATCCGACCCCGGGCCCACATAATCGAAACTCAAGTTTCGAACCAAATTAATTTTATCAAATCTTCCATGAGTTCAAATATACAATTTGTTCTTAAGTTCGACTCCAAAACGAGGTCTAAATCGCAATTTATTTGAAAGCCCTAGCTATACCCATTTCTCTAATTTTTCAACCAATTTACACATGTTTAGGCCTAAGAATTTGATTGATGTTGATGAAAAGTGAAGAAGACGAGTTAAACAATACTTACCCGATGAACCTTGATGAAAAGTTGCTCTAAGGATCGCCTAAGGGCTGTTGGAGAAGAGAGAGTTGAGAGAAATGGAAATAATCCCGTATGTTCTGTTTTTGCAGAACTTAAATCACTGGGCGAAAGTTTTGTTCTATGCGATCGCAGGGCTACTGATGCGATCGCATAGAGTGAGGTCGTTTGTACACCGCGATCGCATGGAAGAAGATGCGATCGCATAGAATGGGCAGGCTACATTATGCGATCGCGGGACATAGTGTGCGATCGCATAGAGGAGAAATGGGAGGCTGGCTGTTTACACAATGCGATCGCATTACATGGTATGCGATCGCGTAGAGGAAAAATGGCAAGCTATGCGATCGCAGGAACAATGATGCGATCGCATTGAAGAAAAATGGGGACAGTAAAATTACTCTATGCGATCGCAGCTACACCTATGCGATCGCATAGAAGAAAATCTCTGTGCAAAAATTGCAGAGTTTCTGCTGCATTTTCAAGTTCAAAACCATCCCGTTACCTATCCGAAACTCACCCGAGCCCTCGGGGATTCAAACCAAGTATGTACACTGACTCAAAAACATCATACGAACTTGCTCGCGCGATCAAATCACCAAAATAACATCAAAATCAAGGAATTGAGCCTTAAAACTCAAGAATTCTTTCAAATTTCATAATTTCCAAAATTTCCAATTTAAGGCCGAAACACGTCAAACGACGTCCGTTTTCAACCAAACTTTACAGAAAGCGCTTAACCAATATATATGACCTGTACCGGGCGTCGGAACCAAAATACGAGCCCGATACCAGTACTTTTTAATCAAAAATCAGTTTCATTTTCCTTAAACATTTTCAGAAAACAATTTAACAGAAAAATTCTTTTTCCGGGGTTCTAGACCTCGGATTTCAATTCCGGACATATGCCCAAGTTCCATATTTTTCTACGGATTTTCTGAAATAGTCAAATCACGGATCCGGGTCCGTTTACCAATAATGTTGACCAAAGTCAACCATATCAATATTAATATCAAAATTCTTCTACTTTTTCACATATTTCACATATTTCAACATAAATCTTTTCCAGATTTGTGCCCGGACTGTGCACGCAAATCGAGGCAACTATAAATGAGGTTTTCAAGACCTCAATAGCTCGGAATGATTAAATAAACAAGTGATGACCCTTTGGGTCGTCACACCCATAGACCGAAGGGTCAAGAGTCATGAGCCTCTACAGAGTATACAAAGTGTAAATAGTGAATATAACCGTGCACAAGTGTGGGATGATCAGAACAAAATACAGACAAACTGGAGAATCAGGTCCTGCGAACGCTGGCAGCTACCTCGACCGTCCAAAAGCACTCCCGAGCCGCAATAGAATCAGCCCTTCTGTGATGTACCTGAATCTGCACACAAGGTGCAGGGAGTCGGGTGTGAGTACTTCCAACTCAGCAGTAATAAAAGTAAATAATGCTGAAGGGAAGAAAACCACGATAGGCACTATCTCATGCTACACAATACGGAACTATCTTTTTATTCCTTTCAAGCATATGTGAGTAGATTATTTAGAAATCTCAATTTTAGCTACTTTATTTCATAATAATATACCAATACCTGGATAAAATCTCAAGTAGTGCAAGTCCGCACTCAAATCAGCCCCTCGGGCTCAACACTCCTTATCAATTTACACCAGGAGATCTGGTCAATAAGGCAACTAATGCATGTGTGCCAGTAATGTATGAGTGCTGAATGTTATGCCACGTAGTACACGTAAACCAATGTATGTATGCCATGCAACGCATATGACCGCTACGGCGCGTAGCCCGATCCAATCTGGGTACCCGTGCTCACTATAGGGGTTCAGACTCCGGAGGGGCTCCTACAGCCCAAGCACAATATTAATATCACACCTGCTGCGGCGCGCAGCCCGATCCGTATACCACTGCGGCGTGCAGTCCGATCCATGCATGTGTATGCATATGCTCACATAAAATGTCATGTTCTAACATATGGCCCTCGGCCCCAATCAGTCTAACAAATAATCAAGAAAAGCCCTACGGGCAACAATATCACATTAGCTCACAACTAAAATATTATTAAGACCTTGTTCAAGTTTTTCATAACCTTATAAGAATGCTAAATAGCAAAAATACCATTTAAAACCTTAAATTAGAATAAAATATGCACAGTGTTATCAAAACAGTGATACCAATCCCTGAAGGACTCAAATAATTGGCACGAAGTCCAAACATGATAATTAGTACAATTCACTTCAACAATTAGGAGTTATTATTTATTACGCGGGACGGACCAAGTCACAATCCCCAATGGTGCTCTACCCCACGCCCGTTATCCGGCGTGCAAGTCACCTCAACACAGCACTAAGATGTGCAAGTCCGGGGTTTACTAACCCTCAGGACATCATTTACAAGTATTACCCACCCCGAACCGACGAAAGCTCATGCCCGCGACGCCTTAGCTCCTCGAACCGGCATCCACGCACGTCAAAACTAGCACAAATCAGCACAAATATATCAAAATAGGCTAATGGAACATAACCCAATCGAAAGAACTCCAAAAATATCAAAAATCACGAAATTGGCAAAACCCGAGCCCCGGGCCCACATCTCGAAAAATCTCGAAACTCATATTTCCAGAACCCTCGTCCCGCCACGAGTCCATACATATAAAATTTACTAAAATCGGAGTTCAAATGGCCTTCCAAAACTAAAAATCCCGTTTTCAATATCTAGGCCACATTTCTTCAAGATTTCAACCCAATTTCATGAAGATTGATGTTAATTCTACCATAAAATAATGTTTTTGAGTCAAGAATCTTACCTCCGACGAATACCCGATGATTTCTTAGTGTTCTCCTCGAGTTTTCTTCTCTCTAGGGCTCAAAATTGTGTTTTGGGTATAAGAACCCGTGAGCCCTCTGTTCTGCAATTAAACTCACTGCCGGACGATTTTACTCTACGCGTTCGCGATGCACCTCACGCGAACGCGATGGCCTGTTTGATTACTTCATCGCGAACGCGACGCCTTATCACGCGTCCGCGAAGATCATCTCCCCAGCTGTCGGATTTCTTCTACGCGAACGCGTCTACCCTTCACGCGTACGCGATGGTCTCCATCTTTCTCCTACGCGAACGCAGCCTTATTCCACGCGAACGCGATGCGTTCCAACTTCATCTTACGCGAACGCGTTACCATCCCACGCGAACGTGATGACCAATATGCCCCAGCCTACACGAACGCGGGCCTTGCCCTCGCGAACACGATGGCTTAATTTTTGCACAGTGGTCTGCAAATTTACAGCAGACTTCCAAGTTCCAAAAATGCCGGATGATGGTCCGGATTCACCCCGAGGCCCCCGGGACCCCAACGAAAACCACCAACATACTCCAAAACACGATACGGACTTGTTCCAATCATAAAAACACCATCCTAAACATCAAAATCACCAATTACACATGGATTCAAGCTTATGTTTCTTCAAAACTTCCGAATTACACATTCAATCAAAAACCCGACCAAACGACGTCCGAATGACCTGAAATTTTGCAGGCATATCCAAAATCACCTAACGGAGCTACTGCAAAAATTGTCGGAATTCCATTCCGACTCCCGGATCAAAATCTCACCTATCGATCGGATTTCGCCAAAATTCAACCTTAGCCAATTCAAGCCTATTTCTACACCGGATCTCCAAATTCAATTCCGATTGCTCTCCTAAGTCATAAATGATCCCTCGAAACTAGTCGAATCATCGGAATTCCGAGCACTCTAACTCGATAGTCAACTCTAGGTTGACTTTCCATATTCAAACTTCCTTCAAACATGCTATTTGCTTCATTTTTAATTCAATTCACTCCTAACTCACCCGATAGGTTCTAACACCGATATAGAAGCATAAGATATGTTAATGCAAGGTAACGGGGTGGAAATTCCCGTAACGACGGGCCGGGTCGTTACATTCTCCCCAACTTAAACAAACGCTCGTCCTCGAGCGGACTCAAAGTTGTACTAGAAGCCACCCAATAACCGAATGACCTTACCAAGCATATATCCGGGTGATCTACGTCACCCTATCTCACATAAGTCCGAAAACCCCACATAGTCAAAATTTCACAGACCATCTGAACCATAAATCACATTGTACTTTCTGAAATCATATGCCAAATGCTAATCCCATGCCTATACTCAGGATACACACGATCCAACTGTAATAACCCATATTCACTACTCCGGGTGAGATCATATGATGTATCAAACAACCCAATCACTCGAGACAATAGTCTCTAATCACACAATTTCCCATGATAACCAAATACCAACTGAAAAACCCTTTTTCATTAGATAGAGTCTGATTCCAACACCTCCATACCCTACCCACGGCAGCTGAAGCACGAGATATACCAAACTCATCTCTCAGGTTAACTATTCGTGAATCCATTTCCCTTTTAAAACTGATACCACAATAGGTTTCGGAGCCAAACCTCAATTTTTACCTTTCTAACAAGCTAAGATCCAATATGCCCGTATTCATTAATAACTCCAACGGTCATTTCGATTATAACACACCGCACTAGTGATAAGACACATCAACACCGGCCTAAGCCACAACGAGCACAACATAGGCTCCAATAGAAATGTTTGCACACACCCGAATCATGACAGCTCAAATCATGACAATTGTCTCCAGCAAATAGAGCTGCAATTCAGTTCCTCTGTGCCATCATAACATAGAACTGAGATCGCGTCTCGCATTATAGAAATAGAGTACCTGAATCCTCCTCGAGAGGTCATAACATCACGTGGCCTTGCCACGATTCGTGATTCTATCCCAACATTATTACTCATGAAGCACCTCAAGTTACCAAGCTCAAAAAGGTCGGCCACGCACAGATCTAGGTCTGAACCCAAGCAATCAACCTCACCCACGGTGAAACCATTAACCTATGCTATTAAATCCCGAAAGGACACAACCGATGTGCCATTCGCCAAGCGATACTCAAAACGGTCTTTTCCTCAGAAGCGAGGAAGTATTGTATACCAGGTAGCTTATAACTAACTATATTTTTACAATATTCTGTTGCGGCGTACAACCCGCTCCAATGACATACCCGTGGCGACGTGCCACCCGATCTAGATACCATAGTTGTGGCGGCGTGCCACCCGATCCAAGCATAAATCTCGCAAAGGAAATGCATATCGAGTCGAATTTTCTCATTATAGCAAACATATATATACATATAGCCTCAAGCTCGGCCACATGAAACGCATCTGACAACGTTTCTCAATACTGGAACTGAATCAATGGTAGATACCTCTTCCCTGACATCCGCCACTAAGGTCCAACTGACAAAGCAATGCCTACCAGCCGTCCGCTGGTCCTGGGTACAACTACTCTGTTGGAGCATACTCTGATGCTCTCTGCTACGCAATTTGTGTCATTTTCCGACATCGTCCATATCACATTTGTCTAGACGACCTGTCTTATGTCAACCAGTCTGAAATAAGGTATCATAACCCAAATTCATCATATCAAGCTAAGAGAGAGCCACTAGGGCTTCCGATTTCCAATAATTACGAAACGGTGTCGATACACGCGATATACAACCACTGCATAGGCGGATTACGAGGACTTCTAGTCTCCAACACATATATAACACATGAATCGCTATACCTGGTTCCACACTCCACCGTACGAATACATAACGCACATCAAGCGTCCATTCATACCACGACGGCCATTCGGAAATTTCACTATGCCATCAACGATTCAGTTATTATAGTCGATCCAACAAGAGAATACCACCATACAACTGGATATCATCATTTTACATTACCTTGTCCTTTTTGGATCATATTCCCTGCCAAGTTAATAGAATAGCAGTATCATTTTCTTAAATTATCGGAAAGATCGATTCTTAATTCACCTGCAGCTGTCCGCGCTGCTCAATAATTTTATTGACTTCCCATATATTATGAACTGATCTCAAAACCTAGAATATACCATTATCAACTTTTCCATAACACATCGCATATACAATACCATACTAAAATAACATGGAAATTCTTATCCCTTTCCTACGTCGCAAACATCAACGCACTCAACTTGTCAAGGACTTTTATGATCCCATATAGAGAAAACTCATTACACATTCCAAGCTTTGCATACCAACAAGAAAAATACACTCATTTTTCAAACCACATTAAAACACATCATAAACTCTTTCTCCCAATCACATTGCATAAGTTAAAACTGCCAGGACTGAGTCCTTATACCCATATCAAGTTACACAACTGCCAGCACTCAAGAGCTTTGCTGCAATGTCTGCAAGACTCATTACTTTAAACACATACCAGGAATTAATCGCATTCCTTATCATACCGCTTCGGTTTATTAACAAGTTGCTCCATTTACTCAATTTCTTTTTTGAACCATCTTTAACTTAGTATTAGCCTTTACTGTAGTACTACCATAACTCAACTCATGTTACCACACGAGACTCGTACATAAGACCACACGGTCTAAAACCCATAGGCCACTCTCAGTTGTTTCCCATCATTCACATAATATAACACAAGTCTTGATTTTTTTCTCTAACGAAACCGCCATCTTTAGCCACATACACAAATCTTAAGGCACCTGACTGTTACAAGCAAAATCTTGAACACTACAAAACCATTCTCGGGCATCATTCACCCTTATTCAGCTATAATTCAACTGTCCTATTGGGTAGAACCACTCGTGTTTTGTTAGAACTCTAACATCGCAGAACATGATTACTTACAGATACAATCAGCTATCTTTCTTTCCTATACGGTGAATATTCTTTACCAACAGTAGTTCAAAACACCCTAGTACTTCATCAGATCTACGAAGCACCATAACCTTTACCAGAATTTCCCAACATACTTAGAGACAGAATCAACATAGCACACAATAGTGCAATCGGTTAATCAATAGCAACCTCCCCAACTTAGCTCGAAGCCATTCATCAAAGCACTTTCAACCACTTATATCATTATTACTCAAGTGATGCCGAAATGTTAATATGAGATTAAACTCAAGTCATTTACAAGCCTTGACAGAGACTCGAATCATCAGAGACCTTAGCTCTTCCGCAATTCTTGCAGATATACATGCACCACCAATAAGCCCACTCTCTTTAGGTGACAGAAATCTTTCTAAGTCCCAAATTTTCCAAAAATTTCGGCAGAGTTTCCTTTGTAAATTGGCCTATCCACCTGCGAGAGAATCACCAAACCATTCTAACAATACATCCACAACTCAACAAGATATCACAATGTATTTCAACAACATTAAATCCCAATATTATACGAATCATATTATCACAATTTATACTTGAACTTGTGTTGTACCTGCTCGAATCATAACACATATCAAAATCACTTTAGTCTTCCCGAGTTTAAACTCGTTCCACTACACATAAGGCACTTTACCTTCCAATTACGAGATATGATAATTATTTCTCACGCCTATAGTTAGGGCTACATATCAAATCACAATAAGAACTGAATACCTTACAGCTCTCCCATTATCAAACTGCCATTTACACAATAAGGATCAATACCGATCGTATGAACTTCATAATACCGACTCGCAAAATTAATACCTTGGTGTTCAAGCCATTGACATGGATCTGGCCTCAAGTCCTCCCGACTGGCCCAACATGAATTCATAGAGATTACATCTCGCCCCTCGACCAGGGAATCGCAAGCCATAAGTCAATTATATTACTGAGCGCTCGATGCA
The DNA here is from genome assembly GCA_032618575.1 of Nicotiana noctiflora. Classification (NCBI taxonomy): domain Eukaryota; kingdom Viridiplantae; phylum Streptophyta; class Magnoliopsida; order Solanales; family Solanaceae; genus Nicotiana; species Nicotiana noctiflora. The sequence goes on from JASVEL010012955.1 coordinate 28,472, forward strand.
TACACAGACGTGCGGAAGGAGTTTCAAAATGTTATATCTCAAGCTGAATCAAGTACGCACGATAAGAATTCCAAGAAGTGTGAAGTGTTTCCTAAAGGTTCGCAGCCTCCCGAGGATAAGTACAGGGGTCCCCGTACCGATCCACAAGACTCTACTAACCGGCTCAACACTCATGAGGCCTAGTAAACCTAGGCTCTGATACCAACTTGTCACGACCCCAAATCCGGTCGTGATGGCGCCCAACACACTGCTAGGCCAGCCCGACCAATCAACAATACCCACGGAGCCACAAGCTCACTTTATCCAATTTAAGCACAACAGTGATAGATATATTTAAAACAGGGAACCAAGTCCCAACATGTGCCAACTCCCATAGACCGAAGGGTCAAGAGTCATGAGCCTCTACAGAGTATACAAAGTGTAAATAGTGAATATAACCGTGCACAAGTGTGGGATGATCAGAACAAAATACAGACAAACTGGAGAATCAGGTCCTGCGAACGCTGGCAGCTACCTCGACCGTCCAAAAGCACTCCCGAGCCGCAATAGAATCAGCCCTTCTGTGATGTACCTGGATCTGCACACAAGGTGCAGGGAGTCGGGTGTGAGTACTTCCAACTCAGCGGTAATAAAAGTAAATAATGTTGAAGGGAAGAAAACCACGATAGGCACTATCTCATGCTACACAATACAGAACTATCTTTTTATTCCTTTCAAGCATATGTGAGTAGATTATTTAGAAATCTCAATTTTAGCTACTTTATTTCATAATAATATACCAATACCTGGATAAAATCTCAAGTAGTGCAAGTCCGCACTCAAATCAGCCCCTCGGGCTCAGCACTCCTTATCAATTTACACCAGGAGATCTGGTCAATAAGGCAACTAATGCATGTGTGCCAGTAATGTATGAGTGCTAAATGTTATGCCACGTAGTACACGTAAACCAATGTATGTATGCCATGCAATGCATATGACCGCTACGGCGCGTAGCCCGATCCAATTTGGGTACCCGTGCTCATTGTGGGGGTTCAGACTCCGGAGGGGCACCTACAACCCAAGCACAATATTAATATCACACCTGCTGCGGCCCGATCCATATACCACTGCGGCGTGCAGTCCGATCCATGCATGTGTATGCATATGCTCACATAAAATGTCATGTTCTAACATATGGCCCTCGGCCCCAATCAGTCTAACAAATAATCAAGAAAAGCCCTACGGGCAACAATATCACATTAGCTCACAGCTAAAATATTATTAAGACCTTGTTCAAGTTTTTCATAACCTTATAAGAATGCTAAATAGAAAAAATACCATTTAAAACCTTAAATTAGAATAAAATATGCACAGTGTTATCAAAACAGTGATACCAATCCCTGAAGGACTCAAATAATTGGCACGAAGTCCAAACATGATAATTAGTACAATTCACTTCAACAATTAGGAGTTATTATTTATTACGCGGGACGGACCAAGTCACAATCTCCAATGGTGCTCTACCCCACGCCCGTTATCCGGCGTGCAAGTCACCTCAACACAACACTAAGATGTGCAAGTCCGGGGTTTACTAACCCTCAGGACATCATTTACAAGAATTACCCACCTCGAACCGACGAAAGCTCATGCCCGCGACGCCTTAGCTCCTTGAACCGGCATCCACGCACGTCAAAACTAGCACAAATCAGCACAAATATATCAAAATAGGCTAATGGAACATAACCCAATCGAAAGAACTCCAAAAATATCAAAAATCACGAAATTGGCAAAACCCGAGCCCCGGGCCCACATCTCGAAAAATCTCGAAACTCATATTTCCAGAACCCTCGTCCCGCCACGAGTCCGTACATATAAAATTTACTAAAATCAGAGTTCAAATGGCCTTCCAAAACTAAAAATCCCGTTTTCAATATCTAGGCCACATTTCTTCAAGATTTCAACCCAATTTCATGAAGATTGATATTAATTCTACCATAAAATAATATTTTTGAGTCAAGAATCTTACCTCCGACGAATACCCGATGATTTCTCAGTGTTCTCCTCGAGTTTTCTTCTCTCTAGGGCTCAAAATTATGTTTTGGGTATAAGAACCCGTGAGCCCTCTGTTCTGCAATTAAACTCACTGCCAGACGATTTTACTCTACGCGTTCGCGATGCACCTCACGCGAACGCGATGGCCTGTTTGATTACTTCATCGCGAACGCGACGCCTTATCACGCGTCCGCGAAGATCATCTCCCCAGCTGTCGGATTTCTTCTACGCGAACGCGTCTACCCTTCACGCGTACGCGATGGTCTCCATCTTTCTCCTACGCGAACGCAGCCTTATTCCACGCGAACGCGATGCGTTCCAACTTCATCTTACGCGAACGCGTTACCATCCCACGCGAACGTGATGACCAATATGCCCCAGCCTACGCGAACGCGGGCCTTGCCCTCGCGAACACGATGGCTTAATTTTTGCACAGTGGTCTGCAAATTTACAGCAGACTTCCAAGTTCCAAAAATGCCGGATGATGGTCCGGATTCACCCCGAGGCCCCCGGGACCCCAACGAAAACCACCAACATACTCCAAAACACGATACGGACTTGTTCCAATCATAAAAACACCATCCTAAACATCAAAATCACCAATTACACATGGATTCAAGCTTATGTTTCTCCAAAACTTCCGAATTACACATTCAATCAAAAACCCGACCAAACGACGTCCGAATGACCTGAAATTTTGCAGGCATATCCAAAATCACCTAACGGAGCTACTGCAACTGTCGGAATTCCATTCCGACTCCCGGATCAAAATCTCACCTATCGATCGGATTTCGCCAAAATTCAACCTTAGCCAATTCAAGCCTATTTCTACACCGGATCTCCAAATTCAATTCCGATTGCTCTCCTAAGTCATAAATGATCCCTCGAAACTAGTCGAATCATCAGAATCCGATTCCGAGCACTCTAACTCGATAGTCAACTCTAGGTTGACTTTCCATATTCAAACTTCCTTCAAACATGCTATTTGCTTCATTTTTAATTCAATTCACTCCTAACTCACCCGATAGGTTCTAACACTGATATAGAAGCATAAGATATGTTAATGCAAGGTAACGGGGTGGAAATTCCCGTAACGACGGGCCGGGTCGTTACAGTTGTTGTTGTTGTTTCTTGTTTCCGCCTGTTTGATATTACATAGTGATTGATTAATAAATGTAATACAACCTTCTAAAATAAGAAATAGCCTAGTGCTACTTGAATACACTGCACAGCATCCCCATTTGTGTTCAAAGTATATTTTGCAGCACCAATAGGTTGTTTCAGTGGTATAAAATGCAGCACCTGTTCTCCGCGTAAAGTTGTCTGCATAACTCCATTGAACACTAACTTCAAATGTGAGTCTTGTCATGTATTGCAGTTTCACACCGTTCATGATTGTTGCATTTTGCATATCCAATTTAACAGTGAAAACCGAAGCTTGGGGCATATCCAATACTTCAATTTAACATTTTGAATGCACCTGTACTTCTTCGTCATTGATTCAACAGTGATCCCTGAATGCCATGTTGGTTTTCCTCTTCTGTTGTGCTCCTTCTACTTTATACTATCCACCTGGAGTGAACTTCTTGAAGTATAATACGATTTAGCCTCCTTACTTCCAGTTCGAACGTGTTGCCTCATCCCCAAAATTCTGGACAGTTTAATGCCAGTTCTTGTACCATTTGACTGTCCAATATCTCGTTTCTAGCTCTTGGCATTAATCTATACTGATGAGATCTAATATAGGTGGTACTACATAGCCACCTTACTTCGTCTCCATGAAAGATTTGCATGAATAGTGTCGATCCCAGTGTTTAGTGAACCAGTGTTTGACTTCTTGTAAACTTTGTTGTGTCTTTGGCTTCTTGTAAACCTTTATTGCTCATACTGCCCACTACATTTCAACATTCTTATTTTAGGCACTATTGTGTTCATTTCTCCCACATTTCTGTTCTGACAATCCATTTTGGGTCCATTGCCTTCATGTGACTTGTTTGCTATCTTGGGAGCAGTGCAGATGAAGCAGAATGATTCTGTCCTCAAGAGCATGCTTGTGTTTGTCATGACAGCTATATTTGTTCCTTGTGAGAGATGGCCTACGTGGCATTGCCTGTGTGAAATTGCTTTTTGATGTTGTGCTGCAAAAAAGAAAACTAAATTAGAAAAACTGAGAATCACCCTACTCTCCTTCCAAGAATTCAAGTAGGATGATCAGATGATAGTATGAATATTTCCAGCCAATGGTCTCTTTATCTTTTTCAAGATGCTTGTTTTTATAATGTTGCGAAAAATTATATTAGTGTCATGACATTAATATACATATATATCTTTAAATGAAATTGTTTTATAAAAGTTTTGCTAAGTTGTTTGTTTTTTTGATTATTTTAGGTGGAGAACTTCAAGTAGGCGACAAAAGTGCTGAAGATCTTACTTAGTAGAACTAGGTTGATTCATGATGAAACTTTACATATGCTGTAGAAATATGTCATTTTTGTACTCTTTGGAAACTCATGTGTACCAATTAATTGGCATATACTGTTATATATTTTGCTTATATGGATATTACACCTATTATGGATCCTTATTTTGTTTAATTATATATATCTCATGCATGTTACATTGTTGGATTGTTTAACTGTTGCTATAGATGTATGATAGGCGTTGCAGTAGCCCAGAAATAACCGTTGCAATATATAGTATATGTGTTGCAATAGCAGGAGCCCAAAATCGCATAAGCCAAAAATGACCGTTGCAATAGTATATCGTAGCCGTCTGATTAGCATTAATTAACCGTTGCAATAGTATATAGTAATCGTCGCACTAGCATAATTAACCATTGCAAATAGTATAAAATAACTGTAGCAATAGCGTTAACAGCAGTTGATAACGACATGTATTGCAACGGTTATTAACCGTCCTAATAAAATACAAAACGTCGCACAATCAATCAAAGAATAATCATTGCAATAGACCATCTTGTGCAACGGTTTGGAAACCATCACACAGAACCGTTGCCATAGAGCTATTGCGACGATAGGTGCTGTAGCGGTCGTTGAATTGTCACAATATCTCTATGGCAATGGTTTTAAATCCTGTAGCAACGGTTGTATAACCGTCACCATAGGTTATTTTTCTAGTAGTGAGTAATAAACCCTAGAATCTCTCTAAATATAGAAATTCACCATAAATACAGTTCTATTTATAATACTCCCCTGAATATCTATTCAACATATAACGTGCCTCGTTAAAATCTTAACTAAAAGAAAACGCAATGGGAAAAAAAATTCTAGAAAAGGAAAAAGAGTACACATATCTAATAATACGCATTTTGGTTGCCTCGTTAAAAACCTCGCAAGGAAAATCCAGTGGGACAAAACCTTTTAAGGAAAAAAGAGTGCAACGCACATTAACTCCCCCTGATGAGAACATAAATTCACATCCTTAAGCCTTCGTATCACAATCTTCTGCACTATCTTCTTGAAGGTTGACGTCGACGAAGATTTTATATTAGTTTCAATGTATTTTCATAATGACATAACATAGAAATCCCTTCATTCATGTTTTCAGGTACTTGAATCTCTCATGAGATATTATGGAGTGTTATGTCATGTGATCTTCTAGATCACTTACATTCTTTCTTATCATGATTTTGATCATTTGCTCATCTTCTTTATCAAGAAGTTTATTTGAAACCGATTGTCCATACGCTTTAAGCTTACCATAGACTTTGTCCTTCTAGGACTTTATATAGGAGCATTTCCAAGGAGAATATAGTTACTTTCTTTGGGTCAACAAATGCGTCTGGCATGCTTTGCAAAATATTGCAAATGAATTATCATTTTATGAACTACATGTTCATATTATCTTATTGAGGATCTAGATGTATAAATGGTAATTCATTCCATGTAACTTTTTTCTAAACTCACTACTAGAAATTAGTCCTGTGGCGACGGTTCCAAAACCATTGCAGCAGAAATTGAAACCATTGCCTAAGAGTTATTGCGACGGTTTTGAAGTCGCTACAACAGTCATCGTCGCAATAGAGCTATAGGGACGATTATTTGTAATGATTTTATAACCGATGCATAAGATAGCCTATTGCAACGGTTATTCTATGAATTATACTGCAACGATTCTCTTTCCTTTATAGAATGGTTAAAAACCGTTGCAGTAGTGTTCATTAGAAACTGTAGGTCAAGCTATTGTGACAATTATGTTATGCTATTGCAACAGTTACTTTTGGCTTATGCGAATGGGGCTCATGCTATTGCAACGGTTATAGTGATATATTGCAATGTTATATTCTGGGCTACTGCAACACCTATCATAACTTTATTGCAACAGTTATACAAACCAACAATATATAACATACCTTAAAATATATATAATTTACGAGAAAAATTTACTTTTAAACAAAATCAGAATCCATAATAGGTGTAATATCCATAAAAGCAAAACATTTATCAATATTTGCTAGTGAAATGGAATACATAAGTTTCCAAAGTATAAAAAATAAAATATTTCTAGTTTCATCATGAATCAACCTAATACTCCTAAGTAAGATCTTCAGCATTTTGGTCGCCTATTTCAAGTTCTCCACCTATAAATAATCAAAAAACAAACATTTTAGCAAAATTTCTATAAAAGGATTTCATTTAAAGACATGTATATTAATGTCATGACACATTGCTCTCACCAAATAAAGCAGATTAGAGGAAACATTTTCCAATCATGAAGAAACTGAATATGAATATTGTTTTGCTTAACATACAAACCCAGGTTCCTCGACAAACGCTATGGTAATTATATCATTTTTGCATTTCTATTAACATAGAAATATACAGCTATGAAACACCTGAAGTTTACAAACAAAATGAAGTTTACACCTGAAGTTTATAGCTATAGCGTTTATAAACACAGCGTTTACACATCAATGCACATGTACACACCGAGATTACAAGATAAGCTGAGATTACTAATTCACAGGAAGATAAATCACAGGAGTAAACATGTATAGGCTCGATAGTCAGTTCACTAAATGCAAACTGGATCACATTCTGCCCTAGCAACACAACCCTTCTACTCCATTTCAGTCAATTTCAGAAGTCAGTCAATTTCTTCCCTAACAAAAGCAGATTAGAGGAAATATTTTTCACTTATGAAGAAACTGAAACTGAATATTGTTTTGCTAAACAAACAAACCCAGGTTCCTGGACAAACGCTGTGGTAATTCTATCATTTTTGCATTCTATTAACATAGAAATATACAGTTGTGAAACACCTGAATTTTACAAACAGAGCGTTTACAAACAAACTGAAGTTTACACCTGAAGTTTACAACTATAGCGTTTACAGACATAGCGTTTACACCTGAAGTTCATAGCTATGAAAAACCTGAAGTTTACAGCTATGAAACACCTGATGTTTACAAACAAACCCAGCTCAATACGCATTTAGTCTTAAAGTTTACACACCTGAAGTTTACACCAAAATGTGCATGTACACATCGAGATTACTAATGCACAGGAAGATAAATCACAAGAGCAAACATGTATAGGCTCGATAGTCAGTTCACTAAATGCAAATTGGACCACATTCTGCCCTAACAACAAAACCCTTCTCCTCCATTTCAATCAATTTCAGAAGTCAGTCAATTTCTTCCCTAACAACACAACCCTTCTTCTCCATTTTAGTATAAGAACTGAAAATTCATAACATCATTGGCTGTGAATAAACGCACGCAGAACGGAACTCAACATACGCAGAAACAAATTCTGCCAGCATTTTGGGCAGAAAATGAAAAAATTAGGCAGAGTCTTTATACAAAAAATTTGCCAGCACACTAAAACACACGCAGAAATGAATTCTACCAGCACGCAGATACACACACACGCAGAACTTAACTCAACATACGCAGAAACAAATTCTGCCAGCATTTTGGGCAGAAAATGGAAAAATTGGGCAGAATCATTATACAAAAAATTATCCAGCATTTCGGCGCTATTTGGACGTAGAAAAAGAAAAAGAAGAGGAGAAGAAGAAGGAGAAGAAGAATCAACAACAACAGTAAAATTCAGTACATATATTAACAAATATGAGCAGCTCTAAAGTTGCAAAAGAAAAATTTTTAGCATGGGAATAAAGTAATGCTAACCTTGATTGTTGCTACCTGTAGTTGGTCGACGGATCAGTTGATTAGCAGCTTGTGGTGCAGAGGTCGCTTCTCCTGGCGATGAAACAGACAATGTGACTAGAACATTTGGATTAATTCATTTGGCACGCTCAAGTTGAGTAATTACATCTGTAGTAATTTCTTGTCGCATAGTTCTCCTTTGTTCCTCCATTTGTTCCTCCATCTTCTGAATCCTTTCTTGCATTTCTTGCACTATATCATTCGTGACATTTGAAGTCGGCATGAAATGGCCCACTTTTCCTTTCAAAGTAGTCTTTGTAACAGTCCGTCCATATAATCTTAAACGTCTCGGATGTTCAGGACCCATGACAAATGAAAATGCATCAACAGACTGATTGCCATCTACACTTTGTTATGTTTTAATTTTTTCCATTTCAGCCTAACAAAGCAAATTCAACAAAAGAATTAAAGTAAATAAACAATAAGGAAGAACACTAAATAAAATGATCTCATCTAAATCTTGCATACAGATAATATTCATACAATTTTACTAGTTTTATTTTCGTCCGAGTCCTTGTACACACGCCAAGGTTTTCTGTTTCTTGTGGCCACAAACATCTCCTTAAGTGATACAGATTCCTTTATTTTTTCCTAGTTGCACAAAAATGTATATAAGAGATCATTAAAAAATATAATAGATATAATAATATATAATAGTACACACCAATTTATTACTGATTAAAGCAAAATTTGTTTTTCCAGCAGTGTGTGGATAAATCAACTTTTTTCGATTCTCCTTGTTTTTCTGCAAAGCACCAGTTCTACTAAGTTGATGGCTTGATAAAAATATATGTAGAATATATGATACTTGTACTTGTACTAAAGGAAGAAAATAAACCAAAATAGAACAACATTATTTGCAATAGTTTGTGAGATGCACAGAACCAATCTGTAAAGTTATAGCTCAGCTACTTGTGAGTTACTTGCAACAACTTGTGGTATCTAAGCTAGCAAAGAATGAAGGAGAGCAATTGACAAAATTCGCTAATCAGAGTATGCTGGGATATACAAACTGTAGAGTTATAGCTATATGATGCGGCGACTAAGCTGTTGGGATACTTTTCGTTGAACTTGATAACCAATCTATGAAGTTCTTATTTCAAACTCTTCCTTATATTAGGAGTATTCCAAGTAAAACATACTAACAACTATATCAGAAGAACCATGAGATGCACAGAAAGATTGCTAATGGTGTATATACTGATTGTAACTATTGTCAAGATCATAGTTTATATTTACATGTAGTTTATCATAACTCCAATATTTCAAGAGCTCTTTAAACTGATATTCCAGTATATAATAGGGCCTTTTTGCAATTCGAACTTCATCATTTTGATAGGCATCATAATGATCTTTCTTCAATTGACTTTTATGCCTACTCCAAGCATTTCCAATTGAAAATAAAATCCATGTTTTTGCAGCATCAGGAATATCATACTTCAACTACAATTTGATTTCATTTTATTAGCAGAAATTATGTTAATAGTAACTGAAGATTTGGATCAGAACTTCAAACCGTGTATATGTCCATAAATCGTCTTTTATGTCCATTTTCCTCTAATCCAATATATCCAGTGGGCAAAGAGTTGCAGTCCTTGCCAATGTACCAAGGAAGCTACCAAACACTCTTACATCTTCTTTAGTAGGACCAATGGGCTGATTCAAATTGTTAAGTGCGATCAACTTACACGTCTTTCGGCTATGGACACTATGCATTTGTGTCATGCCTTTTTTTTGGAGTTACAGGACCAGAAGTTTCAACACAATATTAAAAATCAGAGATGATGGATGAATTCAGTAAGATTCTAAGTTATGTAGACTTACCTTGTTCTTCATATCGCTTATTAGTTGTAGGAGTGGTAGAATCTATTTGCATCTGCTGATCTATAATGTGCCCCTCTACAAATTGCTCCTCTACATGTCGTTCATTTGCTTCAGATCGTTCTCCTATTGTTGGTTGTTCTTCAATTAGTTTAAGCAGACGCTCATTCTCTGACCATATAGCTTGAACGGTTTCTTTTGTTGTCAATGACATTCTCATTTTTTTTTTTGCCAAACATGATAAACTTCCAACTTGAACATATGACGGGTTTTCTCCTTTTTTATTTTTTGTTGAAGACCCTTCTTGACCCATGACAAATAGATCTTCCTGTATGAATATGATTGAGGAAATTAAACTAGTTAGCATTCAAAATTTTACACTATGTGCTTGTGTCTATTACAAATAAGAGCAAGACGCAAAATGGTAAGGATCACATTATCAGACAACATCTCAAGCATTAGAATAGCAGCCTTTTTCCCGTGGAAGCGAAATACTTCGTGCATCAAATTATATGGTATATTTCATTAAGGTTTAACTTGAATATCACTATATGGATGTGCAATTCATTATGCACAAGTTACTTAAAGAGGTATCCCCATGTCTCGGCAACCTCGTACAACTGAAACAGATAATATAAACGTGGTTGTCCTAACACCAAGCCATATTCAAAATCAAAGTAAAATTAGGTAGGCAAGGTAGGCGAGGACATAAACGATTATGTGAAGGATGCCATCATTATGAGAAAGAGTACGCGTCACCTTGAGCAGCAATATCAATTAGTATAAATAGCCCCCAAGACATAGAACATATATAGGCCACTAATTCCTTTAAGCTTTTTTGTTTTTGTCATACACTCTACCTGCAGATGTTTAATTAAGCACTTCTATGTGCGGAAAGCTTCAGATTCCCTTCGAGGAGTCATTTGATTAGCTCTTCCTAGTGGTAGTGTAGAAAGCATATCTTCTCGTGGAGTTCAAACACCCATTTTTAATCTTTTATGCGGAAAACAATCTTTAATAAGTGGAATTCAAATAAACAGTTCTTCATCTTTCATGCAGAGAACAGTAATGGAAGCAGTAACATCTATCCTGGGAAGTGGATTACAGGTGGGAGTGGTTCTTCAGGGAAAGAAGGTCAGAGATGACAATAGAACTCTACAGCAAGCTGGTATTTCCCCGAATGACAATCTTGATACATTGGGTTTCACTTTGGAACCTAGTTTCAGCAAGGTTCCTCTGCCATTGTCTCCTAAAGATGATGCTCTTGCTTCAGAATCATATATTACAGATCAAGAATCATATTGACAGAGGAAGAATACTCTACTGAGGGAGTGGCTGAAAGCTCCCTATAAGATACTGATAGAGTAATGATCAATGAAGAATTGGCAGAGGCAAATCAAACTAAGAGGGTAGATCACTACAACAGAAACTTAAAGTTGTGACCAAAGGTCTAAGTACTTGGTCTAGAGATACTATATTCAAATGATATTCAAGGAATAACCAATAGGTACTACAATAGAAACTTAAAGTTGTGGCCAAAGGTAAGTACTTGGTCTAGAGATACTATAGGTGATGACTTTACCTTTGTCAAATAAAAAGAAGAGGAAGTTGGCCTTCTAGAACAGATTTATGAAGATAACAATACTGACTCGAATAGACAAAGGATGCACAAAGCTCAAGCTGAGTACACTGATAGTCATTAAAGTAAGAGGAAATTATAACACAGCAATAAGTAGATATTTCGCAGCACAGAGCATATGATGTTTCAAGCTACTTCAGTTTTGAAAAAGTTACCTTAATCATTGCGGGGTAACCAATCTAGTTATTGATAAGTAACAATGAAACAGTAACGGAGATACAAACAAATATAGAAATGCATATGTGCATGTGTATGTTCAAGTAACAGTAAATGACTTGAAAAAGAAATTTTGTGCCACTTACTTGAAAGAGAAACTTTATGCAACTTACTTGAATCTACGATCAGTAACAACTGCTGGTATAAAACCTATAAAATTGAAGCAATTCAATATAGAGATGTAAGGAAAAACAGATGCAAAAAGTCTAAAAGCATACAAATAAGAAAAACAATCACATAATATTTCTAAAAATGGCATTATTACTCACTAAAAAACAATGATGACTATATATTTAAAGAAGTTCAAAAGATCATTTATCAATCATCAGCCTCCATCCAATCCCAATCAGTATCATCATACTTATCCTCCTCTTCCGATGTTTCCATATTTGTATCTTGTGATTGAGAAGGCATATCAATGATATCAGCAGGTATATCTTCTCTCGACCATCTGGCATCCACGCGGAGTAATATATTTGATGAACCAATATCATCATTTGGTTCTCTCCAAAATGTGTCTCCAATATTAGGACAATTCTCTTCCTCCAAATCACACAAATCAACAGGGACTTTATTTCTTGCATAATAAACATCTTTCTCAATCGGATCCTCCACATAAAAAACTTGATGTACTTGAGTTGCTAGTACAAAAGTATCATCTATAGTGCATTTTTTTTAAGTACACCCACGTTAATCCATATCCATCAACTTCATTATGAAACCAATCACATCTATATAGTACAACACTAAAACAGTCCCAATAATCAATTTCAATTATGTCCTGAATAGATCCATAGTAGATAACTAGTCCACCGATGGGATTTTGGTCCCTAGCACGAGCAAAACTATGTGTTGTTGCTGACAAAGTCACTCCATTATTTTGAGTCTTGAATGGAGCATCTCGTTCCTTTGTATGAAATCGATATCCATTAACGAAATAGGTAGTATATCATTTAGCCACCGTGTTAGGCCCTTTAGCTAGCCATCTTAAATGATTGGGCACGTCAACATTTTTAACTTTCTCTCTAAGCCAATTTTCAAATTCTCGACTATGAATTCGTGCTTTTAGCCATGCATTTCCTTTAGTATGATTGTCAATGAAATTCTTATGTTCCCTGTAAGTATAAATATAAAATTTAATTATTAGACCATAGGAGATACTGTTTAAAATATCTTATCATGAAAAAAAATAAAGTTTAAACTATAAATGACAATTATATATTTTATCTTACTTGATAAATGCCTCAACTTGTTCATCTCCAGTATTGAACAAAACATATCGATGTGCTTCAGACCATAACTGTAAACCCATGTCAAAGGCTTGCCTTTCCTTTTATTCTTACTTCCGATTAGATGGCCTATATTGGCAAATATAGTTGAAGAATCATCTCCATCAGTGCCTTCATCATCTTCAGTTTGATAGCGACTGAATCTTCTCTTCACCTCATCATGTAAGTATCTCGAACAAAAGTTCAAGCACTCTTCTGCCAAAAATCCCTCTGCTATTGATGCTTCTGGATGAGTTCGATTATGAACAAATGCTTTGTACTTACACAGGTTTCTCTCCAAGGGATACATCCAATGCAAATGAATCGGACCGCCAAGCTTAATTTCATTCACTAAATGGATAGGCAAATATGTCATTATATCAAAAAAGGTTGGCGGGAAAATTGTTTCGAGGTCACATTGTATATCTATAGTTTCAGACTGCATTTTATCAAGATCACTTTGCCTTATAACCTTACTACATATGGTTCTAAAATAATTTCCCAACATAATCAAGGCCAAAGAGACATTCTTGGGTAACACTTTTATAACCGCAACTTGGAGCAAGTAATGCATTATGAAATGAGCATCATGGCTCTTGTATCCCGATATTTTCGTTTCCTCCACTTGCACTCGATGTGATATATTTGATGCACACCCTTTTGGTAATTTGGCATTATTTAAGACAGTGAAAAATAATCTTTTTTCTTCCGGTTTCATGGAGTAACAAGCTTTAGCTAGATGAACTTTCCCATTTTTATCATCTTTTAATGGTTGAAGCTCCTTGCGTATCCCCATTTCTTGCAAGTCATAGCGAGAGTTTACATGATCCTTGGACTTTCCAGGTATATCTAACAAAGTCCCAAGCAAAGTATCACATATGTTCTTCACTATATGCATCATGTCAAGATTACGCCTCAATTTATTATGTGCCCAATATGGCAATTCAAAAAAGATGGATCTTTTCTTCCACGGACCGTCATGATGCCGAGGCCTTTTCTTTTGGACTTTTCCAAAGATATTATTGAATTCGTATAGTTCTTCAAGCACTTCTACCCCTGATAAGGGAATAGGCATGGCTCGATGCTCCTCTTCACCATTGAATGATTTCTTATCTCTCCGTAATGGATGATCATGCGGTAAAAATGCCTGATGCCCCAAATAACACATCTTACGACTATGTTTGAGATATTGAGGGCAAGTATCATAATTACAAGTGGGGCATGCCCATCTCCCCTTGGTGCTCCATCCGGAAAGCATTGATAATGCTGGAAAATCACTAATTGTCCACAATAAGGCTGCACGTATTAAAAATATTTGGTTAGTTTCTTCATCATATGTTTCTACTCCATTTTCCCGCAGCTCCTTCAATTCAGCAATTAGTGGCTATATCCTTTCCTGGAGACGATGGACCTGGAATGATTATTGACAACATTATATACTCCGGCTTCATACAAATCCATGGTGATAAATTATAGTTTATTAACATGACTGGCCATGTACTATGGGAAATGCTTATGGTTCGAAATGGGTTAAAACCATCGCTTGAAAGACACAATCTAACATTATGAGGATCTTTAGAGAAGTCCGGGTGCAACAAGTCAAAACCCTTCCAAGCTTGCCGGTCAGCAGGATGTCTTATACTTCCATCTTTGGGTCGTTCAGTAGCATGCCATCTCATTGCTACAGTTGTTTCAGAACACATGAATATTCTCTGAAGCCTAGGCTTTAAAGGAAAGTACCTTAAAACCTTTGAAGCAACATTGGTGTTCCTATTAGTCAAGCCATCACGCACATTCTTCCATCTAGAAGATCCACACACAGAGCAATTATCTACCTTCTAATCCTCATTCCAAATAACATGCAATCGTTGGGGCATGCATGTATTTTATCATGATGAAGGCCCAAATCTTTTATCACATTTTTTGCCTTGTGAAAAGACTCAAGTAACTTAGCAAATGGAAATGCCTCTTTTAACAAGTCTAACAAGTCATAAAATTCCACATTACTCAACCCATGAATGCATTTAAACAAGAATAACCAAATAGTGAAATCTAGTTTAGAGAAACTTTCACACCCTCGATACAGCTCTTGTTTTCCTTCCTCCACTAATTTAAAAAATCTCTTTGCATCTTCAGATGGTCCCTCTCTCACTCATTCATGGCTCAAGTCACCTTCTCCATTTCTAAAAGTATCATGAAGCAGACCATCAATATCTTCATGCATATCGGAACCATCATCATCATTGGTTGGATGTGGCAAATCTCTCGAGGAAAACCCTTCTCCATGAAAATCCATTTCGTGTATCCATGTGTAAACCCATAAGCAACTAAGTGATCCTCCACTACATTTCTATAATGCCAATAACGATTAAAGCACTTTTTACAGGGGCATAATATTTCATTTCCTTGGGAAGACCGTTGAAACGCTTTATCAATAAATTCATTTACTCCACGAATATAATCATCGATGGATCATCGAAGACCCATCCAACTTTTATCTCCATTACTCATTCAATATCTTATGAGACACATACATAAGTAAATTAACAATTAGTAATCCTTGTTCCAGTAAGCTACAATTGTAGTATTTATGTGACTTTGGATCAGTAAACCCTTTAACAATTACTTCCCACTATTCCAAACAAATTGTAAATATTTATTGCAAAGCTGGAAGCCACAAGGAGTGCTAGACAAGTGAATAATTTAAACAGAAAAGAGAACACAGAATAGTAATAACCCCTAACTTGAACACAATAATAGATATTGTATTACGATAAACTTAAAGTAAGGCGATGTATAGAGTTCAAATTAAACATAAGCATGCATGGTCAAAGTCGAAGTAATCAATCTTTGTTGAAGTAATCAGTCTTTCAGCGAGATGACTTGCATTGTGCAAGATTTAAATAAGCAAATATATCATAAGAAATATTGAAAATTAAACATTACTCCTATTGAGTGCAGGAGTAGTGATAAAAAACTAAAAAAAATGAAAAAAGAAAGAAGAAGAAAAATGAAGAAAAAATAGCGCAATACAGCCTCAGTTCTGTTGCAGCAACAACGACAAACAACAAATGCAAAAAAAACAAAAAGAAGAAGAGAATACGAAGAAAGAAAAAGAGAAAAATTCGACGAAGTCACAGAATCCTAATAGTCACATCACAATAATAATAATACCTGATGAAGAAACCTGAAGAAGAAAGGAATTGACTTGTCTGATGTCGACTAGAAGGACAAAGAGTACAAAAATAGCGTCCCCTAATTTTTGTTTCAACAGATCACTGCTGATGTATCCTTCTTTGTTTTTTTTTCAAAAAAACGACGCTATAGCTAGCTACACGCTATAGATAGGCAGAGGCTCTCGATAATACCATTTTCAGCCTTCTACAAAAATTTGAGAATACATAAATCAGTTAATTTTGTTCTTTCAGGTGTTATAAGTATCTAGTAATAATGAACCTGGCATTTAGTGAATTTTGCATAATCTACTTTGTTCTCTTACAGAAATATGCATACTTAAGTCAGTAATGAAACCCAATTACATATACAAAATGGAAATAATACCTTCTCCATCTGAAGATTTTATAAAATAATTATTGCAACGACTTAAATATGACTAAGTAAGTGGACTTGCTTCAACATGGTATAAGGAGAGGAATTTAGAGGCCAAACAACCCCAAGTTTCCGCTGTAATGAAGCACACAAAAACAGAAATTGTGACGCCTCGAAACTGCCTCAGCTGCCAAACAGTTTACAATTACTCCTAAACTACCTCAGAGGCCAAACAATCCCAATTTTATAATTACTACTTGATATCTCTGTTTTCTTGAAATAATTACAACTGAGAGGGCAACCATCTGTTATTGGACAATAGAAATTAGGCAACAAAGAGAAATCAATTTATTAATTGCCTATGACTTAAACTGAATATATAAGAAACCTTGACTCAAATAGATCTCTACTATCACAGCCAGTAGGATCTTAATTAATGACCTCAAAGAACTTCATATGAAATTTTACTGTTAAACACTATTTTTACGTTCGACCTATGGTAGCACATGAAATAGCTGAACAAGCAGCTTCTACTTTTTCTATCGCACACACTGAAAATGTTGAAAATGCAGCACATGAAATAGCTAAAAATGCAGTAGAAATGTGATGACCCGGCCCGTCATCATTGAGTTACCATCCTGTTTTCCCTGTTATATCCTTGTTCATGTTTTAATATGTGCGTTTGGTGAGTTCGAGTCAATTCGGATCGAGTTTGGTTGGAAATGAGACAAATAGTCTCTTAGGAGACGGCATAGTTGGGAAAAGTCAACTAGATGTTGACTTGTGAGTTAGAGAGCTCAGAATTGAATTCTGATGATTCGGTCAGCTCTGGGAGGTCATTTGTGGCTTAGGAGAGTGATCGGAATTAAATTTGGAGGTCCGATGTAGTTTTAGGCTTGAATTGGCTAAGGTTGAATTTTGGCGAAATCCGAATGGTAGGTGAGATTTTGATCCGGTAGTTGGAATGTTATTCTGACAGTTGCATTTGATCCGTTAGGTGATTTTTGATATGCCTGCAAATTTTCAGGTCATTTGGACATCGTTTGGTCGGGTTTTGATTGGATGTTGGTTTTCGGAAGTTCTAGTTGAAACTTAGGCTTGAATTCGCTTTGATTCGATGATTTCCGTGTTTAAGGGTGTGTTTTTATGATTGGAACAAGTTCGTATTGTGTTTTGGAGTAGGTTGGTGGTTTTCGTTGTGGTCCTGGGGGCCTCGGGATGAATCCGGGGGGCCAAACGGACCATTTTTTGCCAAATAAGGGATCAGGTCTGCTGTCATAGGTGCAACAGACGTTTGTTCTTCGCGATCGTGAAGATGTTCACGCATTCGCGTAGTGTATCGGAGAGCCGAGGATATTATTTTATTCACGTTCGCGAGGTGTTGGATGCGAATGCGTAAGGTGAGGACTGGGTGTACCGCGATCACGGAGTTTGGATGCGTTCGCAGAGTGTAAGGGTAGCTGGTCATCACGATCGCGATTGAGGCCACGCGATCGCGTAGAGTAAGAATAAGGACTGCTTCCATTTGTTAATCGCGAATGCGTGCGTAAAATCGCGTTTGCGTACGGTAAAAATGCCTGGCAGAAGGGTTTTTAACAGGACATATCAGTCGCGTACCTATAGCAGTTTTCGTCCATTTTTGGGTTATTTGAGAGCTAAGTAACGGGATTAGAAGGGGATTTCAACGGGAAAACATGGAAGGAAAGTTTTATGGTCTAAATACACGATTTTATCGTAGAATCTTCATTTATTTCACTGAAAATGGAAGGATTAATGGGAGATTTTTGCTCAAAGTCTGGGCTATGGTAAATCACCGATTTGAATGGGCAAACAGAGTCCAATTTTGACAAACTTTATATGCGTGGACTCGTGTTGAGATAAGGATTTCGAAAACATAACTTTTGTAATTTTTTAAGAAGCGTACCGAAAGTCAGATTTTGACAACTTCGTGGGTTTTGGTGTAAATCGAGTTATTTCAATTGGGTTATGTCTATTTAGCCTATTTTTATGTATTCTTATTGATTTTGATCAGATTTGGCATCTGAGGAGGTTGATTTGAAAGGCAAACACAAGGCGAGCTAGGACTTCTACCGATTTGAGGTGAGTGGTAGTACTAAATGATGTACTAAGGGTTTGAAACCCCGTACTTGCACTATACAGTGTTATGCTGAGATGAAACAAGCGTCATGTGACGAGCGTGGTGGTATGGTGACTGAGGATTTGGACTTGGTCCTTCCAGACTGATAGTTTACTGTGTACAATGACTGAGATTGAGCTTATATCTTTGTAATTGGGCTAGTAGCCATGTTTGGGGCCATGTGCCGGTCTGTATAGTATTAAGGAAGCCTGTAGAGCTAAGTGACCCTTATATCATGTTGGACACATACACTCAGCCGTATTCATAGCTATATAGCATATCATGAGCCAGTACTAGATGTGTACCCTAAGAGGGACTACCTGTAAGGCCCTGTAAAATTTTTGTGCATAAAACCTAGTAGCTGTGGTGTCATGGTTCGAATGATGTGTTAGGAATGCGTAGAATTCTTCGTGGCTCGCAAGCTCGCCGCGGTTCGGACCCTTGGTAGTGATTTATGTTTCAAAAATGTAGAGAATTAATTTTTCCGAAAAATGTCAATTCTGCGGTCAAGAATGCGACCGCAAACCTGACATGCGGACCGCATTCTTGCCGCAAAACGTTCCAGAGAGTTGCCCAAAATCGTGTCAAAAGTGCGGTCGATATGCGACCGCATGTCAAATTTGCGGTGCACTTTTGCGACCGCAGAATCAACATGCGGTCCGCATAGTGACCGCATTCCTTAACAGAACCTGCATAACTTTGAGGCCATTTTTGCGGTCACTTTGCGGACCGCATGTTGATTCTGCGGTCGCATAGTGCACCGCATAATTGACCCCGGCCCCGATTTTTGTAACATTTTGACCCGATCTCTTCTTTAATATAACACCTTTCTTCTTCATTTTATCATATCATCTCACCAAAATTAGAGAGAGAAGAGAGGGTTTTTAGAGAGAAGTTCTTCATCTTCAAAGATTGTTCCAACTACTTAATTCCAAGGATTCTAGGGCAAGGATTCAACTTCCCCAATCTTTTCAAGGTAAAAACCCTAACTATTTTCTTTGATTTTCAGTTTTAATTGGGTAAAGAGAGGTTTGCATATAATAGCTTTTAAAAATAGAATTTTTACACTCATGCATGATTATTGAACTTGATTTTTTAGTAAAAAGAAGTGAGTAGAAGTAAGAGTCTTCAAGAACAAGGTTGGCAAGAGTAAGATAGCTTGGGTAAGCATAAAGTAGGAAGTTAACGGAAGAAAACTCACCACCAGGTATGTATGGCAAATTTTGATTCTTGTAAAATCGCCCAAATGTGTGCGAATTGTTTTGGCATGTGTCAAATTGAGAAATTTTACGTAATTGTTTGATTTCCTTGTTGAGCATTTGATTGATGTTGAACTATGTGTGGTGTGGTATGAAATATGAATGGAAAGATAAAAAGGTAATCGAGATTGGTAAAGAATTGGGAACAACCATTGTGATGGCATATTTGGCTTATTGTGGAAGGAATTTGAAACACCTTAATTGTGGTAAATTGTTGAACGTGATTATGTGGGCATTTTCGATTTTGGAAAACTTGTAACTTGGTTTGGATATTGGCTTGAGAAGAAATTGAGAACATGAACGAATGTGTAAGTTGCTTATTTGAACTTGTTGAAATTGTGTGTAGTACCTTATCTGCTGTTTGAAATTGTTGTGTTTTCAACCTGTAAGGCGGGGTCGTGTTGCGCACCGCAACGTGGTGAAATAAGGTGTGGGTTGGGGTGATAAGGGTGGCCGAGGTAATAAGGGTGGTCAAGGGCAATAAGGGTGGAAAGCGATCGAAATCGCCATTGAAAATTGATACAAAAATCAATAATGTGAAATTGTGAAAGGAGACAGCAGGAGAGTTTGCAACCTGTGGGGCACTGATTGCCCCTTTGTTTGACTACGTGTGCTTTACGTGATTGATTGGTTATTGTTAAATTGGTTGATCGTAGAAAGTGCTTTGTGTGAGAATTATTTGAAATGAGGAAAATGTGGAAACATGGTTGGCTGGCTTAATTAATTGTTGATGTAATTTAATGGCTTGAGTTTACTTGGGACAAAGTTTGTCCATACATACCAATACAATTCAAGTGTACTGACGTCCCTTTTGCCGGGGGCGCTACATTCGTGTCATGATTGTAGGTGGATCAGTAGCAGGCACTTCAACTCATCGGCAGTAGTATCCTTCTCCTTCCACTGCCCGTTTTGGTGAGCCCCTTTCTTCCTCGGGGCCTTGTGTGGTTCATGCCACTCGGTTTAGATTTCATTTTGGTTTTGTAAGGTATAGCCGGAGCCTTGTTACCGGCAAGTATTGTATTTCCCTTTTGTATCCTAGAGGCTCTGTAGACATGTAAACTGTGGGACTCCAGTCTTATGTATATACATTGTGTTATGTCGGGCGTTGTAAAAATTGAAATCTTGTTAATGAATCACTCGTATCGTTTTTATTGTTTAATGCAAAATCAATTATGGTTAGTATTATATTTGGTTAATGAGAAACAGTCAACACAGGGGTAACGCGTGGGAATGAAAGGCACCCAGGTACGCTTGACTGGGGCAACCCGGTCAGGCGCCGGTCATGTTCCTCGATTTGGGGCGTGACACTACCTGGGGTGGGATTCCTGTTCTAGCTGAGTGGGCCCGAGAGGCCAAGTCTATATTGACTCAGATAGGGTCAAGGACCCGCTGTGATGTATTGATATACATACCAGATCGGGCTGCACCCTGCAGCATTATACATATATATTGGATCGGGTTGCACGCCGCAGCATTATATCTATATATTGGATCGGGCTTATATATATATATATATATATATATATATATATATATGTTTGATCGGACTGCGCGCCGCAGTAATAGATATGTGGATCGGACTGCACATCGCAGTATCATAGTGTTTGGGCTGAAAGAGACCCTCCGGAGTCTGCACGCACCCCTAGTGAGCGCACTATATATATTGGATCGGGCTGCACGCCGCACCGCTATATATATTGGATCGGGATGCACGCCGCAGCGCTATATATATTGGATCGGGCTGCAAGCTGCATCGCTATATATATTGGATCGGGCTACACGCTGCAGTGCTATATATATTCGATCGGGCTGCATACCGCATCATTATATATATACATATATGTTGGATCGGGCTGCACGCCGCAACAGTATGAGTGAGGGTTAGGTTAGTGTGGGATTATTGTGAGACAGTTGTGGAGTGGAAATGGTCTAATCACTGGGGAGATGACTTACATGTGAGGTTAGCCTTAGAACTATTTAGTGATAGTATAGGTGTTCTTATTTTCAGTTGTTATTTATTATTATTACTCAGTGAGTTGAAATATACTCACCCCATTCCTCTGCACTTTCAGTGCAGATTCAGGTATTCAGGAGGGCAGTTGAGTTATCGCAGCTGCTACATTACTGTTATTTTGAGGAGACTTCGAGGTAGCTGCCGGCGTCCGCAGGACCTGATCTCTTCCTCTCTATCATTTTGTCATTTGCTACTCTACTTAGACTTGATTGTGTAGGATATTTTCCATTTGTAGAGGCTCAGACTCGTGACACCGCGATTGGTGGGCTGTATTTTGTATGTTTCTGTTTCCACACTTAATGTTTTGATATGAAAGCAAGTTATTAAGGTTAATTGATCTGTATTAATTAATAATTGGTTGGTAATATAGATAACATAGTCGGGCTTGCCTAGCAATGTGTTGGGCGCCATCATGACCGGGGTTTGGGTCGTGACAAGAAACTATACCAATTGATCGCATATGCGGTCATCCTAACATAATGCATAATCCTACTTTGCAAAATGATGGCATGTACACTATACCAACTGATCTGAATAGAGCAATGGTTTTAAGTGCTTGTTTCTGTTTACCAATTTCTCTCTCTCTAATAACCCTTTCCAATGGTTTTAATTTCTCCTTGTATATTCAGAAGTGTAGACTTGGACAGCAGGCCAAGAAACAAAATGCAGCGGAGCAAAACAAAGAGAACAGTGGTGAGTTAAATCCCCATATATATACAGCAATTTTCTCCAACTCTACCAACTTTAAATTTTTCTATTTATGTTTTAGAATTATGTCGACCTCAACAATGGAGTTTTGAATGGTAGATGTCACTTTAATTCCTCCCAAACAGCAGTAACCGCAATATTAAGTACAAAATAAACTTCGAATAAAATTTTGGCTCAAAGAATTGAAACCTAGTTTCTCAAATTCCAATTTTACTAAAACCCAAAAAAATTTCATCGATATTTTTCCCGGGAAACTGAAATCTTCCCCAAATTTGAGATACAAATTTCAAACCACAGCAAATTTAAAACCCAAACATAAATTAGAACAAAAGATAGTAACTTCATAGAAACCCATTTGGCTATTTTGTAATCTTTTCCAGAAATACTTGAATCGAAAATGTAGAGATAGGAAACTTAGAAACCATAGAGGAGTGCATGCATACCTATAGGGGTAGAGAGCAATAGGGGTCGAAGCCTTTGCTGGTCGAAATCCTTCGCTGGTCGAAATCTCGCTGGATTTAGGGTTGGTTTCTGCTCTTGAAGAAGCTTCAATGGAGGGTTTTTTCAAAATGAACTAAATAGAATACCTTCTACATTGATGGGATGAATTCTATGGAACCGATTTTCACTCTTGAAGAAGATTCATGGGTTTGTGATTTTGATCAGTTTTGCTCGTGAAGAAGAACTTTGCTCTCTCTTTACTTTAATTTTATATTTCACATAATGAGTAAAAGAAGACACACAGTACTCTCTTTTACCTAATTTGATATAATTTTATATTTTTTTAATTATAAAAATAAGCTTTCGCAATTTTTTGAAATAGTGGAGTGAAATGAAATCCTCACATAACCGTCCCCACAGAGTCTTTTTACAAAACTGTCTCCATAGAGAGGTATTTGGCAACGTTTGTAACACTAATGCGACGGTTTCATTTTAATTGTGTCTTAACACGATTAAGCGGCTATTGCGACGGTTGTAACCCTTGCCTTAGACACTCTTTTGTAAGGGTTATATAACTGTTTCTAAATAACCGACGCAATAGGTTCATTTTCTAAGTAGTGATTGTTGTATGCTGTCTCACCCTCATGTTAGAAAAACTAACTTGTTTCCTCAACTTTGAGAAATTCATCTTTGTGCGTTATGGTGTTAATCAAAATATACACCGCACATCAATAATAATAAGATGGAATTATTTGGTTCCTGACCCTGAACAACTTGTGAGGGGAGAAAATAATATACTTTCGTATATAACGTATATCAAACTGATATTGATAATTTTGTTCCATAAGCAATAGCTTAGTTATTAAGTGGAGGTACTCAATAAATTATTTTACTAAACCGTTTGTGATGTATACCAACTTATCAAGATGAAATTCTTGAATAAAAAGTCTGGAATATACTCTAAATTAAATTATTGAGCAAGTTACCTCGCACACACCGGCCAGGTTGCGGGTTAATAATAATTGCACATGTAACCATCTCAAAGATGCATCTTATATGATATACATGGTAGGTGAATGGGCCAATATTCACCTTCGATATTTCTAGTATTCATGGGATTCAATCCCAATTTTAGTTGATCTATTAATTAATGAGAACAAGCAATATAAGAGAATTCGTAAAGAACTGTCTAGTTCTTTAATATTTACCCATGTGAATTCTCTTTTATTTTTGCACACCATACTTAAATTTATATGGCTAAACCAATTATTCCAACTGAATAAATTATCAATGTTGATAAACTTTAAATTTACACCATGATGTGTGGAATTATGAATAAACTCCAAGTTTATTATGATATAAGTTTTTTATATCAATAAACATTCGTTTTATTGTTGTATCCCTTTGTTTACGTAGTACCAATTGGAGAATAAAGTGGGTAGCTTTTCACACACATATTACCCAGCTACAAGCAGTAGTAATAGAAGATATTAAATGTTTCATTTATTTATAATCTTAATATAATCGACCGCTTTCGCGAATACTTTGGAAACTGAATATGTTTCTTTGAGACTTACTACAACACAATACCTTATTGGTAATCAATTAGATTTCTCCAAAATAGTGGTAATTGGCTCTTCTAGAGCTCTCAATTAATTTATAGTACCACATAATCATCAACACCTATATGGTAAATATCTCTTTTAAAAAGAAAGTTATACCATTATGCTCATGGTCAAAATTATATGCAAGATATGTTTCTTACATCACTGAGCACTTTTAATAATCACAATGCCAAAATATTTTGGTGTACAATAGGTACGTGACCAATGACATTCATGCCATAATAATGACATTATTTTCTTATATCATCTCAAACCTCCTTCTAGAGGTGAGTGTGGTATATTCACTACCAGTAGCACATTCATATTTTTCCAAGAATGGATATGTATTCGTAAATCAGATGTTATCACATTCATATCATGAATGGACCAGAGTCATCTATATGTGCTTTACAAAATCTCATATCAAAACGTTGACAAATATTACTTTCACATAGTGAAGGATTATTTTGAGAATATGTATAATTCTCATTACCACAATGATGACGATATAATTTCGTCTATTTCCACATCCACATCTATTGATCATTCACGGTAATAAATTTTCTGTTCTTTCAGACTTATCACATATTGCTATCACATTCTCTTAAGGGGATGTGAATAGAGAAAATTCAATGGGACGGTTATATGTGCACTTCTTGTGCCCATAATCATACATAAATTTGATCATGACAGGACATAGAAATTTTACCACTTTGGGTGGTTATAATTTCTTTCAAACTCCATTAGAGTTGCAAACAAAATTTATCTTCTTTGCTTGTATATAAAATTAAATTATATAATGTCAAGAATTTGAAAGACAAAAGTAAAATACTTACCTTAAATCTAAAATTAAATCATGAAGGAATGGAGCAATTGACAATCATTGTGCTCAATCCCAAAGCTTCTACTAAATTGGTTAGACTCTCGTGCTGATAATGTGTTATAAAATAATAAAAGAAGAAAAAAAATATTGTCACGACCCTAGTTCACCAATTGTGAACATGTCGTGATGGCACCTAGTCCCTACGACTAGGTAAGCCTGACACGTTGCGGAATATACAAGTTATAACCAATTAAGTAAGAAACAGCGGAAAAATGACATAAAAGATATGTAATCCGTGCCGCTTGGCACATACATCCGTCACACAATAAATAAAACACTACCAAGATCCAGAACCCCACGGTAACACAGACTAAAAGGAAAATACAACTGTGACTCTATGTGTAAAGAGTATCTAACAACGAAATGAAGAAAAATGTCAACTAGTAATACTAGAATAGAAGGGAAGCCTCCGGATCCGCGGACGTAGCGGATCATACCTCGAAGTCTCCCAGAAAGCTGCAGAATCACCTAGTACGAGCCTGCTCTGATGTACCTGGATCTGCACAACAAAAGTGTGCAGAAGAGTAGCATGAGTACACCACGGCGGTACTCGGTAAGTGCCAAGCCTAACCTCGATGGAGTAGTGACGAGGTAGGTCAGGGCCCTACTGAGAAAACAATAATATAATGATGATAACAAAATAAACAGTTTAAATGATAATAATTTCCGAAATAACAACATTATGATGATTACTGCAATTGTCTACAATTAAGCTAACAACAAATAACCAACTCAAATAAACAAATCCAGGATCTGTGGGAATTGAACCCACGGTCCCATTCTCAGTACCTCTGGGTCTCCGGGAATCGAACCCGCAGTCCCTACCCATAAGTCAGGATCTCGGGAATCGAACCCGTAGTCCTCATTTCAATAATCGCAGGATCTCGGGAATCGAACCCGTAGTCCTCATTTCAATAATCGCATGATCTCGGGAATCGAACCCGTAGTCCATATTTCAATAATCTCAGGATCTCGGGAATCGAACCCGTAGTCCATATTTCAATAATCTCAGGATCTCGGGAATCGAACCCGTAGTCCATATTTCAATAATCGCAGGATCTCGGGAATCGAACCAGTAGTCCATATTTCAATAATCTCAAGATCTTGGGAATCGAACCCGTAGTCCATATTTCAATAATCTCAGGATCTCGGGAATCGAACCCGTAGTCCATATTTCAATAATCTCAGGATCTCGGGAATCGAACCCGTAGTCCATAACCACAGCAAGTAAAGGAATACACAGAGAGAAGTATAATATGCTTAATGATAACTTCGCCGATGAACAGCGCCAGCGATTACCAAGAAAACTCAAGTAAGTCAATTAAGCAACTAGACAGTTAGATTCTATCTAACCATGCTTTTCTAACTACTACCGGGTAGGAATATCGAATTTAACAACTAAGAACAGGAATATCACTCATTGAACATTTTGAGTACAGTATGTGTTCAACAATCAGCGCATGTACACGCCCGTCACCTCGCGTACAAGGCATTTAAAGTATCACAATAATATCCTAGGGGTGAAAGTCCCCCACACGAAGTTAGACAAGCCACTTACCTCAATTCCAGTACAAAACCGCTAAGAAATAACCCTCTTGCCGCGAATGTCGGCCTCCACAAGTGTAGAATCTGATAAAAATCAATAGAATCACATCAAAATAGGCCAATTGGGCATTACCCAATCAAATTAACTCAAAATTTACCAAAACCCACAAGTTGCCAAAACCCGACTTTTGGTACGCTTATCGAAAAATCACGACAATTATATATTCGGGTTCCTTATCTCAATACGAGTCCGTGCATATAAAATTTATCGAAATAGGACTCCGTTTGCCCACTCAAATCAAAGGTTTTCTAAAGGTTTTGGTCTAGGGTGAAAACCCCCATTAATTACCCCAAATTCCTCCATTTTCATGAAAAACTTGCATAATATTATCAACAACAATCATAATTGGAGTCCATAATTGATTACCTGAAGAAACCCCTTGAATCTCCCTTCAAAATCGCCCAAATCGCCCCTTAAGCCGAGCCCTCAAAGTTTGGAAATGTTTCTGAAATTTCTAACTTCTGATATAATTAACTCTCTGCGATTTCCGCTTCTGCGGACGAAATTTCGCTTCTGCGGATCCGCTTCCGCGACATTTTGTCGCTTCTGCGAAGCCCAGGCCTGGCTGGCCCATTTTGCTTCTGCGAGCCTAAAGTCGCTTCCGCGAGGCCGCTCCTGCGGACAAAGGTCCGTTCCTGCGGAACTCTCCGCTCCCACGAACAGAAGTCCGCTTCTGCGGACACGCCTAAGCGGAGGCTTGTCCGCTTCTGCGAAATTCCCCAACTTGTGTCCTGACCGCTTCTGCGGTCCCCATCCTCGCACCTGCGATGCCGCTCATGCGGACAAGGACCGCCCCTGCGCTCCTGTCCGCTTCCGCGCTCCATTTTCCGCTTCAGTGGACTCGCCTCTGCGGTTCCATTTCTGCAGGGGCGAAAGCAACAGAGGCAGAATTCCCTAGCCTGCAATTTCCATGATTTTCTCCCGTTTAACCATCCGAAACCACCCCGAGGCCCCCGGGATCTTATCCAAACACACCAACACATCCTAATACCTTATTCGAACTTGTTCCAATCCTCAAAACACGTCTAACAACATCAAAACCCATAATTCACATCGAATTCAAGCCTAAATTTCTTATAACTCTCTGAATTACACATTCGATCTAAAACCCGACCAAACGACTTCCGAATGACCTGAAACTTTGCGAACATATCCAAATTCACATAACGAAGCTACAGAAATTGTCGGAATTCCATTCCGACCCCTGGATAAAAATCTCACCTATCGTTCGGATTCGCCAAAATTTCAACCTTCGGCATTTCAAGCCTAATTGAGCTACGGACCTCCAAAATACATTCCGAACGCGCTTTCAACCCCGAAATCACCTAACGGAGCGAATGGAACCATCGGATTTCCGTTCCGAGATCGTCCTAACACTGTTCCGGCTACGGGCCATTTTCTAGCTTCAAAGCTCTTATTTAGGGACTAAGTGTCCCAAAATGCTCTAATTTTCAGAACCGACTCTCCCGGCAACCCACAATAGCAGAAATGAACTTAGGGGAACAGTTAAATTAGGGATTGGGGCGTAATTTTCTAAAACGACCGGTCGGGTCGTTACATCTTCCCACACTTAAAGATTCGTTCGTCCTCGAACGAGCATAGAAAACATACCTGGAGTAGTGAAAAGATGAGGGTACTGGCTGCGCATATCCTGCTCGGTCTCCCAAGTCGCCTCCTCGACCGGCTGGCCCCGCCACCGAACCTTTACCGAAGCGATATTCTTTGACCTTAGCTTTCTGGCCTGTCTGTCTAAAATGGCTACTGGCTCCTCAACATAAGACAGATCCTTGTCTAGTTGAACAGATGTGAAATCCAATACATGCGACGGGTCACCATGGTATCTCCGGAGCATGGAGACATGAAATATGGGGTGAACTCCGGCTAGGCTGGGAGGTAAGGCCAACTCATAAGCAACCTCCCCAACACGCCTCAAAATCTCAAAAGGGCCAATAAATCTAGGACTCGGCTTTCCTTTCTTTCCAAACCTCATAACGCCCTTCATGGGCGAGACTCGAAGCAGAACCCGCTCACCAACCATAAAAGCCACATCGCGAACCTTCTTGTCCGCATAACTCTTCCGTCTAGACTGGGGTGCACGAAGTCTGTCCTGGATCACCTTGACCTTGTCCATTGCATCCTGAACCATATCAGTACCTAGCAACCTGGCCTCGCCCGGCTCAAACCAACCCACGGGAGACCCGCACCTCCTACCATATAGGGCCTCGTACGGTGCCATCTGAATACTAGACTGGTAGTTGTTGTTATAAGCAAACTCCGCCAGGCGGCAAGAAGTGATCCCATGAACCTCCAAACTCAATCACGCACGCACGGAGCATATCCTCCAAAATCTGAATAGTGCGCTCGGACTGCCCATCAGTCTGGGGGTGAAATGCTGTGCTCAGCTCCACCCGAGTACCTAACTCCTGCTGTACAGCTCTCCAGAACCGTGAAGTGAACTGACTGCCTCTATCTGAAATGATGGAAACTGGAATACCATGCAGCCGAACTACCTCTCTGATATAGATCTTCGCCAGTCGCTCCGATGAATATGTAGTGCTCACCGGTATAAAATGGGCGGACTTGGTCAGCCGATCCACAATGACCCAAATGGAATCAAACTTCCTAATCGTCCGTGGAAGTCCAGATACAAAGTCCATGGTAATGCGCTCCCATTTCCACTCGGGAATCTCAATCTGCTGCATTAATCCACCCGGACGCTGATGCTCATACTTCACCTGCTGGCAGTTGAGGCATCTAGAAACATAGCCAACTATATCCCTTTTCATTCGCCTCCACCAGTAATGTTGTTTCAAGTCCTGATACATCTTCGCGGCACCCGGATGGATGGAATACCGCGAACTATGGGCCTCTGCTAGAATCAGCTCTCGAAGATCATCTACATTGGGCACACAGATACGCCCCTGCATCCTCATGACTCCATCATCCCCGATGGTAACATCTCGAGCATCACCACGCCGAACTCTATCCCGAAGGACAAGCAAATGAGGGTCGTCGAACTGACGCTCCCTGATGCGGTCAAATAGAGAAGACCGAGAAACCACACAAGCTAGAACCCGGTTGGGCTCCGAAAGATCCAATCTAACAAACTGTCTGGCTAAAGCCTGAACATCCATCGCCATAGGCCTCTCCGAAGCTGGTAGATATGCTAAACTCCCCAAACTCTCTGCCCGACGACTCAAGGCATCAGCAACCATATTAGCCTTACCCGGATGATAGAGAATAGTAATATCATAGTCCTTCAGTAGTTCCAACCATCTCCTCCGACGCATATTCAGGTCCTTCTGCTTAAGCAAGTGCTGCAAGCTCCGGTGATCAGTGTAGATCTCACAAGGAACCCCATATAAATAATGACGCCAAATCTTCAAGGCGTGAACAATGGCAACTAGCTCCAAATCATGAACAGGGTAATTCTTCTCATGCACCTTCAGCTGTCTCGACGCGTAGGCAATCACCCTACCGTCCCGCATCAATACCGCACCGAGTCCAACTCGTGAGGCATCACAATATACAGTATAGGACCCCGAACCTGTAGGCAACATCAATATAGGGGCCGAAGTCAAAGCTGTCTTGAGCTTCTGAAAGCTCGCCTCACACTCGTCTGTCCACTGAAAAGGGGCACCCTTTTGGGTCAATCTAGTCATAGGTGCTGCAATCGAAGAGAACCCTCTACGAAACGACGGTAATAGCCCGCCAAACCAAGGAAACTGCGAATCTCGGTAGCGGAGGAGGGTCTGGGCCAACTCTGCACGGCCTCCACCTTCCTCGGATCTACTCGAATACCATCACTCGACACCACGTGGCCCAAAAATGCCACCGAACTCAACCAGAATTCACATTTAGAGAACTTGGCATAAAGCTGCTTCTCCCTCAGAATCTGAAGCACTATCCTCAAATGTTGCTCGTGCTCTTCCCGGCTCCGGGAGTATACTAGAATATCATCAATGAAGACAATCACGAACGAGTCCAGATAAGGCCTGAACACACTGTACATCAAATGCATAAAGGCTGATGGGGCATTAGTCAGCCCAAAAGACATCACGAGGAACTCATAGTGACCATACCGGGTCCCTGAAGGCAGTCTTCGGGATATCTGGCTCCCGAATCTTCAGCTGGTGATACCCAGAGTGCAAATCAATCTTAGAAAACACCTGTGCGCCCTGTAACTGGTCAAATAAATCATCAATACGGGGCAAAGGATACCGGTTCTTCACTGTAACCTTATTCAGCCGACGATAGTCAATACACATACGCATAGAACCGTCCTTTTTCTTCACAAACAATACAGGAGCACCCCAAGGCGAAACACTGGGTCGAATAAAACCCTTGCCCAATAACTCCTGTAACCGATCCTTCAACTCCTTCAGCTCAGGAGGAGCCATACGGTACGGTGGAATAGAAATGGGCTGAGTGCCCGGCAACAAGTCAATAGCAAAGTCAATATCTCTGTCGGGCGGCATGCCCGGAAGATCAGCTGGAAATACATCAGCAAAGTCACGTACCACATGAACAGAATCAATAGAGGGAGTGTCAATACTGACGTCCCGCACATAGGCTAGATAAGCAGCACACCCCTTCTCAACCATACGCTGAGCTCTGAGAAAAGAAATAACACGGCTCGGGGTGTGATCTAGAGTACCACTCCACTCAATACGTGGAATGCCCGGCATAGCCAGCGTCACGGTCTTGGCATGACAATCAAGAATAGCATAATGGGGCGACAACCAGTCCATGCCCAGAATAATATCAAAATCGACCATCCCGAGCAGCAATAGATCCGCTCCGGTCTCAAAATCACAAATGGTAACCAAACACGACCGATATACGCGGTCCACAGCCAAAGAATCACCCACCGGAGTGGAAACATAAATGGGGGCACTCAAAGAATCCCGAGGCACACCCGGATGAGAAGCAAAGTAAGAAGACACATATGAAAAAGTGGAACCAGGGTCGAATAGAACCGATGCCTCCCCGTGACTAACCATAATAATACCTGTGATAACAGAGTCAGATGCAACAGCCGCAGCGCGATCAGGAATAGCATAGAATCTGGCATGTCCCCCCTCTCGAGGGCGGCCTCTGGAACCCTGACCCCCGCCCCTGGATGACTGGGCAGGTGGAGTGGCAGCTGGGGCTGGAATGATAGCCTGCTGGCCCTGAGAACCACGCGGATGCTGTGATGACTGATGAGGGGCTCCTCTCCTGCGCCCGGGGCACTCCCTAACCAGGTGGCGAGTATCCCCGCACTCAAAACAAGCTCTGGGAGGACGCGGTGGCTGTGACCGACCGGCCTCACCCCCACTAGTCTGACCCCTGGAAGGACCCCGCACAGGAGGTGCACTGGAAACTGGGGGAGCATAATAAGGCTCCTGAGGTGCTGGAAGACCTGGAGTACTACCGGCTGCGGGCAATGCCGAGTGAACTGGTCGACCGGAATAACCCCTGCGAAAACGAC
This sequence comes from Nicotiana noctiflora, assembly GCA_032618575.1. NCBI lineage: Eukaryota > Viridiplantae > Streptophyta > Magnoliopsida > Solanales > Solanaceae > Nicotiana > Nicotiana noctiflora. Next base: position 61,314 of record JASVEL010012955.1, read on the forward strand.
CGGCTGATGAAGTGCGGGCACCAGAGAAATGGCCCGACTCACGAGACCTCTTGGCCTCTCTCTCTCTCCGCTCTCTAGGGAGCATACTCTCGATCCTCTTGGCAATGCTAACTGCCTGCTGATAAGATATATCTGTCTCAAGCTCTCTGGCCATGCCGGATCGGATAGGCGGAACAAGGCCCTCAATAAATCTCCGCACTCGCTCCCGAACCGTGGCTACCAAAGCCGGTGCATGCCTGGCTAGGCGGGTGAAACTGATAGCATACTCCGATACTGACATGGAGGCCTGTCGTAACCGCTCAAACTCCGAGCGCCAAGAATCCCGAAGGCTCTGTGGAACAAACTCCCTCAAAAACAGATCTAAAAATTGCGTCCAAGTCAATGAAGCAGACTCCTCTGGACTATCCAACTCATACGTGCGCCACCAATCATAAGCAGCCCCACGAAACTGAAAAGCAGTGAAGGAAACCCCGCTAGTCTCCACAATCCCCATAGTACGAAGAATACGATGATACTCCTCCAGAAAACCCAATACATCATCTGAAGCTAAACCACTAAACACTGGAGGGTCATATTTCTTGAACCTCTCCAATTTACGCTGCTCGTCCTCAGAGGCAGCTGGTCCACCTCCGGGCTGTGCTGGAGCAGCAGGAGGCATAACTAAAATATCTGGAACCTGTCCCACTGGCAAACGCTGCGCCGGTGTAACGGCTGCGGGAGTCTGGGCCCCTCCCCCGGCCTGAGATGTAGCTGCAACAAGAGGAAGCAATCCTACCTGGGCTAAAGTGGTATACATACTCATGAACTGAGCCAGGGTCTCCTGTAGTGCTGGAGTAGTAGCAGCTGTAGTCGGTGTACCAGGTGCCTGCGCTCCAACCTGGTCTACCTTTGGCACCTCAGCGGCAGCGCGCGAGGGTGCTGTGGCTGCACCTCGGGCGTGTCCTCTACCTCGGCCCCGGCCTCTGACGGCAGCAACAAGGGGCGCGGGTACCTGATCATCGCGAGTAGATCGTGTCCTCACCATTTGTGAGAGAATAGAAAGCAGTAGTTTAGATTTTTGATGTCAAAAATGTCGCACGACAAGGAATCCAAAAGAAATGAAGAGTTTCCTAAACGGTTACCTAGCCCCTTGTAGATAAATACAGACGTCTCCGTATCGATCAGCGAGACTCTAAGTAACCGGTCTGTGTCCCGTGACTCCTATGAACCTAGAGCTCTGATACCAACTTGTCACGACCCTAGTTCCCCAATTGTGAACATGTCGTGATGGCACCCAGTCCCCACGACTAGGTAAGCCTGACACGTTGCGGAATATACAAGTTATAACCAATTAAGTAAGAAACAGCGGAAAAATGACATAAAAGATATGTAATCCGTGCCGCTTGGCACATACATCCGTCACATAATGAATAAAACACTACCAAGATCCGGAACCCCACGGTAACACAGACTAAAAGGGAAATACAACTGTGACTCTATGTGTAAAGAGTATCTAACAACGAAAGGAAGAAAAATGTCAACTAGTAATACTAGAATAGAAGGGAAGCCTCCGGATCCGCGGACGTAGCGGATCATACCTCGAAGTCTCCCAGAAAGCTGCGGAATCACCTAGTACGAGCCTGCTCTGATGTACCTGGATCTGCACAACAAAAGTGTGCAGAAGAGTAGCATGAGTACACCACGGCGGTACTCGGTAAGTGCCAAGCCTAACCTCGATGGAGTAGTGACGAGGTAGGTCAGGGCCCTACTGAGAAAACAATAATATAATGATGATAACAAAATAAACAGTTTAAATGATAATAATTTCCGAAATAACAACATTATGATGATTACTGCAACTGTCTACGATTAAGCTAACAACCAATAACCATCTCAAATAAACAAATCCAGGAACTGTGGGAATTGAACCCACAGTCCCATTCTCAGTACCTCTGGGTCTCCGGGAATCGAACCCGCAGCCCATGTCTCAATAATATCTCAATAACTCAGGATCTCCGGGAATCGAACCCGCAGTCCCTACCCATAAGTCAGGATCTCGGGAATCGAACCCGTAGTCCTCATTTCAATAATCGCATGATCTCGGGAATCGAACCCGTAGTCCATATTTCAATAATCTCAGGATCTCGGGAATCGAACCCGTAGTCCATATTTCAATAATCTCAGGATCTCTGGAATCGAACCCGTAGTCCATATTTCAATAATCTCGGGATCTCGGGAATCGAACTCGTAGTCCATATTTGAATAATCTCAGGATCTCGGGAATCTAACCCGTAGTCCATAACTTAATAATCTCAGGATCTCGGGAATCGAACCCGTAGTCCATATTTCAATAATCTCAAGATCTCGGGAATCAAACCCGTAGTCCATATTTCAATAATCTCAGGATCTCGGGAATCGAACCCGTAGTCCATAACCAAAGAAAGTAAAGGAATACACAGAGAGAAGTATAATATGCTTAATGATAACTTCGCCGATGAACAGCGCCAGCGATTACCAAGAAAACTCAAGTAAGTCAATTAAGCAACTAGACAGTTAGATTCTATCTAACCATGCTTTTCTAACTACTACCGGGTAGGAATATCGAATTTAACAACTAAGAACAGGAATATCACTCATTGAACATTTTGAGTACAGTATGTGTTCAACAACCAACGCATGTACACGCCCGTCACCTCGCGTACAAGGCATTTAAAGTATCACAATAATATCCTAGGGGTGAAAGTCCCCCACACGAAGTTAGACAAGCCACTTACCTCAATTCCGGTACAAAACCGCTAAGAAATAACCCTCTTGCCGCGAATGTCGGCCTCCACAAGTGTAGAATCTGATAAAAATCAATAGAATCACATCAAAATAGGCCAATTGGGCATTACCCAATCAAATTAACTCAAAATTTACCAAAACCCACAAGTTGCCAAAACCCGACTTTTGGTACGCTTATCGAAAAATCACTACAATTATATATTCGGGTTCCTTATCTCAATACGAGTCCGTGCATATAAAATTTATCGAAATCGGACTCCGTTTGCCCATTCAAATCAAAGGTTTTCTAAAGGTTTTGGTCTAGGGTGAAAACCCCCATTAATTACCCCAAATTCCTCCATTTTCATGAAAAACTTGCATAATATTATCAACAACAATCATAATTGGAGTCCATAATTGATTACCCTGAAGAAACCCCTTGAATCTCCCTTCAAAATCGCCCAAATCGCCCCTTAAGCCGAGCCCTCAAAGTTTGGAAATGTTTCTGAAATTTCTAACTTCCGATATAATTAACTCTCTGCGATTTCCGCTTCTGCGGACGAAATTCCGCTTCTGCGGATCCGCTTCCGCGACATTTTGTCGCTTCTGTGAAGCCCAGGCCTGGCTGGCCCATTCTGCTTCTGCGAGCCTAAAGTCGCTTCCGCGAGGCCGCTCCTGCGGACAAAGGTCCGCTCCTGCGGACAAAGGTCCGCTCCTGCGGAACTCTCCGCTCCTACGAACAGAAGTCCGCTTCTGCGGACACGCCTAAGTGGAGGCTTGTCCGCTTCTGCGAAATTCCCCAACTCGTGTCCTGACCGCTTCTGCGGTCCCCATTCTCCCACCCGCGATGCCGCTTATGCGGACAAAGACCGCCCCTGCGACTCAGTCCGTTTCCACGCTCCAATTTCCGCTTCGGCGGACTCGCCTCTGCGGTTCCATTTCCGCAGGGGCGAAAACAACAGAGGCAGAATTCCTAAACCTGCAATTTCCATGTTTTTCCCCCGTTTAACCATCCGAAACCACCCCGAGGCCCCCGGGACCTCATCCAAACACACCAACACATCCTAATACCTTATTCGAACTTGTTCCAATCCTCAAAACACGTCTAACAACATCAAAACCCATAATTCACATCGAATTCAAGCCTAAATTTCTTAAAACTCTCCGAATTACACATTCGATCTAAAACCCGACCAAACGACTTCCGAATGACCTGAAAATTTGCGGACAAACCCAAAATCACATAACGAAGCTACAAAAATTGTCGGAATTCCATTCCGACCCCCGGATCAAAATCTCACCTATCGTTCGGATTCGCCAAAATTTCAACCTTCGACATTTCAAGCCTAATTGAGCTACGGACCTCCAAAATACATTCCGAACGCGCTCTCAACCCCGAAATCACCTAACGGAGCTAATGGAACCATCGGATTTCCATTCCGAGATCGTCCTAACACTGTTCCGGCTACGGGCCATTTTCTAGCTTTAAAGCTCTTATTTAGGGACTAAGTGTCCCAAAATGCTCTAATTTTCAGAACCGACTCTCCCGGCAACCCACAATAGCAGAAATGAACTTAGGGGAACAGTTAAATTAGGGATTGGGGCGTAATTTTCTAAAACGACCGGTCGGGTCGTTACAAATATTGTAGAAAAAAGTAAGGAGAGAGAATTCTTATTGATTTGAGGATGAATTACAATGGAATAGTATCCTTTATTTATATAGAGATGATGACTTAGTCACCAAGTAATAAACCCTAGAATTTCTCTAAATATAAACATTCACCATAAATAGAATTCTATTTATAACAAAAGTGTCGATAATCACTCCGAAGTTATTTGTTGTCGAAAACTAAAAAGTTTTTGAAAGCTCAATACAGTTTGAAGATGTTATGTAATAGGATTAGTTTACATTGTTGGAGATGTTTTTTACTTATTCACATAATATTTTAATCCTATATAATAGGACTCTCTACATAGTTCAAATATGAAACAATATAACAACTAAAATTTTAATAAAGTCCTAAATATTAGAAAGTAAATTGAATTATAATTTTATCCAATGTGACATCAATTTTAAAGGTAAATAGGGCGAATTATATTTCACTAAGCGTATTCGTACTTTTAGTATAGTACTAATATTGGTGTACGACTGTACGTGCATTGCACGTGTATATAGTAGAGGACCTATAGCCCTTCGTGAGGGGTCACGTGAACCTGTTAACTTCGACAAAACCTCCGTGTATACATAGCTCTATATACGTTGGTGACCCCTTAAATATATTTCTTGGCCCCTCTCATTAATAAAGTTATGCCTGGAGCAATGGTCCGTTTCTAAGTGTAAGACCTGCTCCTTGTCACCAACGCGGGTTCGAAACAACTTGCTACAATATATTTTTAAGTTTGTTTTACTTAGTTTAACACTACTATTTCTTAGTTACTAGTCAAGTTGACTAATTAATAACTGTTTATTTCACTTGTTCACAATTTAATTGTAATTTCAATTTTAATAATTAAATAATACTAGCCAAAAGCCCCAATTTCCACTTACGCCCCAATTTTCAGTCATTGCTTCCCCCGTTCCCCAATTCCCATTTACTCCATAATTTCCAGTCACTGCTTCCCGAGTTCTTCTTCTTCACTTCTTCCTTATTCCTCAATCAAAAACCAAAGATCTCCTCCACCAGTCTGCCTCCATCACTTCTTACTTCATAATAAAGCCATTCTTCCTCAATCTTTGGTTAGTGCGTTTCTAAGTGTAAGACCTGCTCCTTGTCACCAACGCGGGTTCGAAACAACTTGCTACAATATATTTTTAAGTTTGTTTTACTTAGTTTAACACTACTATTTCTTAGTTACTAGTCAAGTTGACTAATTAATAACTGTTTATTTCACTTGTTCACAATTTAATTGTAATTTCAATTTTAATAATTAAATAATACTAGCCAAAAGCCCCAATTTCCACTTACGCCCCAATTTTCAGTCATTGCTTCCCCCGTTCCCCAATTCCCATTTACTCCATAATTTCCAGTCACTGCTTCCCGAGTTCTTCTTCTTCACTTCTTCCTTATTCCTCAATCAAAAACCAAAGATCTCCTCCACCAGTCTGCCTCCATCACTTCTTACTTCATAATAAAGCCATTCTTCCTCAATCTTTGGTTAGTGCGTTTCTAAGTGTAAGACCTGCTCCTTGTCACCAACGCGGGTTCGAAACAACTTGCTACAATATATTTTTAAGTTTGTTTTACTTAGTTTAACACTACTATTTCTTAGTTACTAGTCAAGTTGACTAATTAATAACTGTTTATTTCACTTGTTCACAATTTAATTGTAATTTCAATTTTAATAATTAAATAATACTAGCCAAAAGCCCCAATTTCCACTTACGCCCCAATTTTCAGTCATTGCTTCCCCCGTTCCCCAATTCCCATTTACTCCATAATTTCCAGTCACTGCTTCCCGAGTTCTTCTTCTTCACTTCTTCCTTATTCCTCAATCAAAAACCAAAGATCTCCTCCACCAGTCTGCCTCCATCACTTCTTACTTCATAATAAAGCCATTCTTCCTCAATCTTTGGTTAGTGCTTTTCTTATTTCCAAACTTAATTTTTATTTGCAACTTAAAGCTTCTCTTACTTTGAAACTCTATGTTGATTTTTTTTTTTACAGAAGTTATATTTATCCAACATATTCTTTCTTAATTTTTATCCCATAAAAGGGTTGCACAAAAAAGTTGTAGTATTAGATTCAATAAGTTGAAGTATTTGTTTTATTCTTGATAAATGGGTGTGACTGCTCTATTGATATTGTGTTTTTTGTATTCTTGATAGACTCTTAAATTTATTGGACTCATTCTTTTTAGGAAGTTCCTGTTCTTATGAATTGATATGGACGTATTTTTGATGAAGTTTAATTCTTCTCAACCGAGTTCTACTCTTAGAAATAATTTCTCCCATTTTATAGATGAGTTCGATAAGAAATTACTCAATCCCGATCCTGAAGAGAGAGTAACCATTGATAAATATAGTACTAGAATACATGATGAAGTAAGAAGACACTACAGTCAAAATGGACCTTTCCAACCGGTTGATCATAAGTTTCCAAAAACTTTATTCGATAAGAAAATGCGTCAATTGTGTCCGGGTTGGTTTAAAGGTTCGTATTCTAGATGGTTGGAGTATAGTGTGAAGAAAGATGTTGCATTTTGGTTATGTTATTATTTATTTAGAAATGATTATGTTCATGGAAGCACAAGTGACTCTTTCACAAAAATGGGCTTTAAGGCTTGGAATAAAGTTACGAAAAGACTTCCTTTACATGTTGGTAAAGTAAATAAACTTCACCACAAGTGTTTCAACAAGATGTTAGACTTATCAAATCAATTTCAATCAATTCAAATTGATTTTGATAAGCAATTTTAAAAATAAAGAAATAAGCACTGAATTTGTTTAACTGCAACAATCGATGTTGCAAGGTTCCTCTTGTACTTTGGATTGTCTTTTCGAGGTCATATGAAAGTGATTCTTCAAAAAACAAAGGCCTTTTCTTAGGGCTTTTGTAATGGCTTGCTAAGAGGCTCCCTCAAGTAGATAGAGCCATATTGAAGCATGTACCAAAAAATGATATGATGACTTCGCCAAAAATCCAAAAGGACATTGTGAGTGCTTGTGCACAAAAAACCGTGAAAGCTATACTCAATGATTGAGATGGGGATTATTTAGGGATATAAGTTGATGATTCCTAGGATATTTCACACCATGAACAAATGGCCCTTGTTTTGCAGTATGTTGACAAAAAAAGCCGAGTGAAAGAGCCATTTATTGTTCTTGTTCGTGTTGGTGATACCTCTGCAAAGTCGTTGAAGGAAGAAATGATTTCTTTGCTTATGAAACACCCATTAAGTCCATCCAAAAGACGTGGACAAGGCTATGATGGAGCTAGTAATATGCAAGAAAAAATGAATGGTCTTAAAGCTTTAATTTTGTAGGAAACTCCTTCGACACATTGCATTTACTATTTTTCTCATCAATTACAGTTTACACTTGTACCGATTGCTAAAAAATTTAAGGAGGTGGAAACTTTTTTTGCTATAGTTGCTAATGTGTTGAATGTGATAGGAGCATCCTTTAAATGCAGAGATAAACTTCGGGACCATCAAGCAGAATTATTGGAGCGGTTGGTAGAAAGTGGTGAAGTTCAAAGTGGAAAAGGATTAAATCAAGAACGAGGGCTTCAAAGGCCAGGTGACACTTGTTGGGGATCATATTGTAAAACATTAGATAACTTTCTTGTTTTATTTGAGTCTATTGTTCATGTAATTTTAGTGATTGAATATGAATGTTCTGAGGCTAATGATAGATTGCAAGGAGAAGCTTTTTTGAGTAAAATCAATTCATTTGAATTTGTGTTCATGCTTCACTTGATGTTGAAGGTATTGTTGCTATCGAACGAGCTGAGTAAAGCTTTATAGAGGTGTAGGCCTTATAGCATTACTTATTCACATCACTTACGTGTTGAGCTTTATTATACGGTGATTGATTTGCAACTTCAGGAGCTTAAGAGTCGTTTGATGTTGTTAGTGGTAACTTGCTTCTTGGTATGGCTAGCTTGAATCCGGCTAATTCATTTGCTAATTTTGATAAGGAAACAATAATGACATTGGCCAAGTATTATCTAGATGAGTTTGGTGAATTGAAGCTTCGAGATCTTAGTCACCAATTTGACACTTTCATATGGAACATGAAACATGAAACATGGTGACCCTAGATTCTTGGATTTGAAAGGAATTGGTGATTTGGTAAAAGTATTGGTTGAACCAAATCTTGTGGAGACATATTCACTTGTTTATTTACTTGTGAAGTTGACTCTAATTTTACCCGTGCGACTGCGACAGTAGAAAGAGCATTTGTAACGACCCGACCGATTGTTTTTTTGAATTTACGCCCCGATCCCCCGTTAACTGCTTCCCATAAGTTCATTTATGCTATATTGGTTTGCCGGAATGTTCGGTGTTAGGATTCAGAGTGTTTTGAGACACTTAGTCCCTAGATATGAGCTTAAGAGTTGAAAGATGGCCCGTGTTTGGAACAGTGTGAAAACAACTTCGGGATGGAAATCTGATGGTTCTATTAGCCCCGTTAAGTGATTTCGGGGTTGGGAGCGTGTTTGGAATGTATTTTGGGGGTTCGTAGCTTATTTAGGCTTGAAATGCCGAAGTTTGAATTTTTGAAGTTTCCAGTTTGATAGTGAGTTTTTGATCCGAGGGTCAGAATTTGATTTTGGAAGTTTTGTAGCTCCGTTATGTCATTTTGGACTTGTCTGCAAAATTTGGCATCATTCCGAGTTGTATTTATAGGTTTCGATATGAGACTTGATAATTGAAGATTTGGAAGTTCATAAGCTTGATTTTTGTTTTGATTCATCATTTCGATGTTGTTTTATGTGATTTCAAACTTTGAGCGAGTTTGTGTTAGGTTATTTGACTTGTGTGTGTGATTAGGAGGGGTCCCGGGAGTCTCGGGTGAGTTTCGAATAGGTTTAGGCTATGTTGCCCTTGTTTTGGATGCTTTGTCATTGTTTCTTCAAGCAAAAACGATTTAAATAATATCGTAATTTAGTTTTGTTTGAACCATTAGATCCGTATCAAAATTTTGGAGCCATAGGAAAAGAAATCATCGAATTTGGACATCGTATGAGGAAGTTATGCCCATTTTCGTGTCAGGAAAAATTGCTGGTTTCTGCTATATTAGCAAACGCGAATTTTTCATCGCATTTGCGATGACCAGGTCGCAAATGCGAATTTTTGTCGCAAATGCGACCTCTTCCAGCGTTTTTTTGTTCGCAATATCCAAGGGTTCACAATTGCGAACCCTGGGTCGCAAATGCGACATCTGAGGGCTGTTAAGTGAGGTTTTTGACGGGATTTTCACCCATTTTTCAATTTTCTCAAACCCTAAACCTCCATAGGCGATTTTCCAAAGACCCAAACTTCTTGAAATCATTGGGTAAGTGTCGCTAATCCTTTTCCAACTATATTTTGTGATTATATCTTAGATTTAACATCAAATTCATGAGAATCTAAAGGAAAATATGGGGAAAATTGTGAAATCTTTCAAAAATGCAAAATGATAATTTGAATGACCAAATGGTATCAGAATTAGATAATTTATGTATAGGTGAACTCGTAGCGGAATGGGCATTCAGTTTTTATAATATTTTTAGGGTTCTGAGGTGCGGGCCCAAGGAGTTGACTTTTTGCAAATTGTGTAAGAATCATAGTTTTGTTAATTGAAATTGTTTTCTCTTGCATTGTTTGATGTATTCAAGTTATTTTTGGCTAGATTGAGCCAAGAATTGATGAATTGGTAAAGGAAAAGCTAAATTGTGTATTGAATTGACCGGATTGAGGTAAGTATCTTGCCTAACCTTGTGTGGGGAACCTCCTCTTAGGATTTATGTCTTCTCTGTTGATTGTCATCCATGTATGCAAGGTGACGAGTGCTTGCTCGGATTTAATTGTGGTAAATTGTCCCTTTTAGGTTCTTAGACTTGTGAAATTCACTGAGTAGGAAGATAATATTAATACGAATAAGTCCCCTATTATTAGTTTCACCTCTACATGTCTTAATTGATATTTGTATCTCTTCTTGATTTATTTTTGTTGTTAAATGGGCTTTTACATGTTTAAACTAAAGACAAGTACTCTTCTATATTCATAATGCCCGCCCTAACTACTCGCCTTTAATTGGAAATTCATAAATATTATATCTCATTTAATTAATCAATTTGAATTAGAAGAAAGATAGATATCTCATAATTAATTGATATTTCTTAAATGACAATTATTTGATTCATCTTAACCTCCTTACTGTTGAATACTCCTTGATTGTAAATTTACCCATAACCTTGTGCGATTATATTATATGTCCAACTGTTGAGGTATCAGTGTAGTTGTTATGTGTTTGTTACGCCTCGATTGTCATCGAGGTCATTGTGTTATTCCTTGGTGTTCTGCGACTTTATTAGTTAATATTGAATCCCTTGCTGGGACGTTATTATTTCTGCTGTTGATTTTCCCTTGCGGGGATGCTATTGTCACGTTTGGCTGTTGGTATCATGATGCACGAGGTCTCTGCTGTGCGGTTGTTGTTGGGGATTTACACGAGGTCGTTCCCGTGTTGTTGTTGCTATTGATGTCTTTGCACATTCGGCGTAATAAGGCAGGATATGTTATATATTTATATGTGGGTTGCGCATGAGGCGGAATAAGGTGGAAATATTGTGATGCACGTGCGACGAAATAAGGTGGTGTTGTTATGTTTTTATTGATTGCACACGTGGCGAAATAAGGAGGGCTATGTCAGGGGATGATTATGAAGGACAATAGGTTCAATTCCCGGGAATTCCTCTGTTTTTATTATGAAGGACGACGGGTTCAATTCCAGGGAGATCCTCTGTTATTGGTATGTCGGGCTATGGGTTCTATTCCCGAAAGTTCCCTATAAACTCAATGTGATATGACTGATAGTTTTATTGTTTCTATTCGGGGTGAATGAGCCGGGTGCTAATTGTTCCCATTTCTTATACTTACTAGTTGGCAGGATTCCTGTTAGATACACTTGCACATGTATACAGGTAGCTGGACCTTTTTATTTGAGATGAATCCATTCTGATTTGACTAAGGGTAGAGATATGACAACGTTTATTCATTATATATGTGAAAGTGACTCTAGTTGACTAGATAGTTACCAGCATTGTCGTGTAATTGATGGGGCACGAGATGCCAAGTGTTGGATTTCATATTCTGGGTATTTCCATGAGTTGTGGCTAATCTGAAAGTTATGGTAGGATTGAGGAAAAAGTTGGAAAGGCTTTATGTAAGGATCTTTTCAGAATAGCGACTTAGCGATTTGTTTGAACTCGTTATGTTGTGATTTCAGGACTTGGGTTGTGATTTCTACTGTCATTTTTGTATTATCATTTATTGTATCTTGATTTTTCTTATTGTCCGTTATCCTTGATGTAAATTGTTGTGTTCTTATTTATCCGGACAGTCCTTACATATTCATATAGCATCTTTATCTTATCTGTTGTATTGTTTGTTGACTAGTAGGTGTCATGACTGTTCCTCATCACTACACCATCGAGGTTAGTCTTGATACTTACTGCGCACCGCCGTAGTGTGCTCACACTACTCTTCTGCACATTTTTTGTTGTGCAGATACAGGTACTTTCGTTCAGTTCTGTCAGCCTTGGAAGGAGGCATATCGGTAGAGACTTCAAGGTATATCTGCTACGTCCGCAGACCGAGGAGTCCCTTTTCTAGTTTTCTGTAAAAAGTGTAGTTGTTTCATTATTTCTTTTTATATAGATATTCTTGAGTTAGAGCCTCTTATATATCCTCTTAGCTTTTGATTTGTGAGTTTCCGGGTTTTGGGAATTGTCATCAGTTTTGAGTTTGTTATGCTACGTGCCAAGCAGCATCTTAAGCACCATTTTGTTTTTCTAATTCAGTTTGTTTTGCTTGCTTCCGCAAATTTTGGTTATCTTCCGCATTGTTAGGTTTACCTAGTCGTAGGGACTTGGTGCCATCACGACATGTTCATGGATGGTGAACTTGGGTCGTGACAAGTTGGTATCAAAGCTCTATGTTTATAGGAGTCACAGATTACAAGCCGGTTTATTAGTGTCTCGTGGATCAGTACGGAGACGTCTGTACTTATCTGCGAGAGGCTAGGTAACTGTTAGGAAAATTTCACTTTACTTGATTTCTCTGTCATGCGAGATTTTGACATCCACAATCCTAAACCCATGTCTTCTACTCTCTCACAGATGGCGAGGACACGTACTATACGAGGTGATCAGGCACCTGCGCCCCCTGCTGCAGCCGCCGGAGGTCGGGGTCGAGGTAGAGTTCAAGGACGCGCATGTGGTGCAGTGAGAGCACCTACACGAGCTGCCGCAGATACACCACCAGCAGATCTAGCTGGAGTCCAGGCACCCGACACGCCTACTGTTACTACTACCCCAGCCGTTCAGGAGAATTTGGCACAGTTTATGAGTATGTACACCGCTTTGGCTCAGGCTGGATTACTTCCCCTTGCTGCAGCCACACCTCAAGCCGGGGTAAGAGCACAGACTCCCGCCGCCCGCACTCCTGAGCAGTGAGCGCACTTTGAGCACGTTCCCGAGATTATTCTTGTGCCGCCTATGGCACCAGTTCAGCCCGAGGGCATGGTAACAATTTCCGAGCAGGAGTAGGTGAGACTAGAGAGGTTCAAGAAGTATAGCCCTACAGTATTCAATGGATTAGCATCAGACGATGCATTGGGGTTCCTTTATGAGTGTTACCGTATTCTTCGTACTATGGGTATCTTGGGATCAAGCGGGGTTTCTTTCACTACTTTCCAGCTTCGAGGGGCCGCCTACAATTGGTGGTGCACCTATGAGTTAGACAGTCCAGACGAGGCAGCTTCATTGACTTGGACTAAATTTTTCTAATATGTTTCTGAGAGAGTTTGTCTCTCAGAGCCTCAAAAATGCATGGCGCGCGGAGTTTGAGCATTTGCGCCAGGGTGCCATGATCATTTCGGAGTCTGCTGTCTGTTACACCAGTTTGGCTAGACATGCCTCAGCCTTGGTTTCCACTATTCGCGAGAAGGTTCGCCGGTTCATCGAGTGGATTATTCCTAGCATTAGGTCCAGCATGGCCCGTGAGCTGGAAATGGACATTCCATATCAGCAGGTGGTGAACATTGCTAGGAGGATAGAGACTATGTATGCTAGAGAGAGAGAGAGAGGACAGGCAGAGTCATCAAAGAGAGAGTATACGTGATCAGGAAGGAGAGTTGGAGGAGACGAGGAGGCCTCGTAGGTCGATAAGATATACTGGTCCTTATTTTGGAGGTAGGGTACGTCATGGTAGAGGTTTTGCGGGTCAGCCAGTTCAGTTCGCACTTCAGGCTTCGCATGGTGACTCGGGTGTTCGTGGGTCTCGAAGGACCCGTACCGTATAGTTCCCACCGCCTCGTCAGCAGAAAGGATGCTTTGAGTGTGGATATACTAGCCACATGGGGAGAGATTGTCGTAGACTTCGGACTGATGTGATGCAACGAGGTATTCAGACAGGGAGAGGGCGCCCAAGAGCGGGAGGCCCAGCTCGTTGATGTGTTTCATATAGTGGGCTTGAGGCTGGTGCACCAGCTAATGTCACCCAGGTACGAATTCAGTTGTTATAGAAAGGCACTATTTGTAGCTCGTCACGATTCTACTTATTAGGATGAGTTTCTTATTTGTTGTTTCATTTATGGGAGTTCTTAATGATTTTTACTCTGTCTTTGTGGTTATCTCGTTAGGAGATTTAGTGAGTGATAGCTGTGTCTATCGTCTGTTCTAGCCGTTGTCGAGAGTTATTGGGCTAGTTGTATTTTTCTTTTTCCATGTGATTCTCATGGTTGTTGTATCATCACCAGTGGTTTGGGTGACTGAAAAGAGTTCCTGTTAAATATAAGGCTTATGGCCTGTACAGATTTGACCATAGGCATTTTATTGCTATCAGAGATGTTATTGCGGGACTATATGTGGTGTGTCATGTTATGTGGCTGTACCCTGTGTGTGTTGGCTTGTGTTGAATTAGCTAGGTGAGACCGGTACCAGGTATGGACTTGGAAGTCATTTGGAAATGGATGAAGGATGATGAATCTGGTTTGAAGGCTTAATGGTATTGCTAGGAAAGTTAAATTTCAATTGAGATGGTGTCATCAGGCTTGAGTAGATTGGGGTGACGTGGGATCACCCGCGGGTGTATGTTGGAAGTGCGCATTCAGTGATTAAAGAATTTAGGTTGGTTCTCTATGCTCGTTCGAGGATGAACAAATGTTTAAGTGTGGGAGGATGTAACGACCCGACCGGTCATTTTTGAATTTACGCCCCGATCACCTATTAACTTCTTCACATAAGTTCATTTCTGCTATTTTGATTTCCCGGGGTGTTCGGTGTTAGGATTGAGAGTGTTTTGGGACACTTAGTCCCTAGATAGGAGCTTAAGAGTTGAAAGATGGTCCGTGTTTGGAACAGTGTGAAAACGACCTCGAAATGTAAATCTGATGATTCCGTTAGCTCCGTTAGGTAATTTTAGGGTTGGGAGCGTGTTTGGAATGCATTTTGGGGGTTCGTAGCTTATTTAGGCTTGAAATGCCGATGTTTGAATTATTTGAAGTTTCCGGTCTGATAGTGAGTTTTTGATCCGAGGGTCGGAATTTAATTTCGGAAGTTTTTGTAGCTCCGTTATGTCATTCTGGACTTGTCTGCAAAATTTGACGTCATTCTGAGTTGTATTGATAGGTTTCGATATGAGACTCGATAATTGAAGATTTGGAAGTTCATTTGATTTTTGGTTTGACTCATCATTTCAATGTTGTTTTATGTGATTTAAAACTTTAAGAGAGTTTATGTTAGGTTATTTGACTTGTGTGTGTGATTAGATGGGGTCCCGGGAGTCTCGGGTGAGTTTCGGATAGGTTTAGGCTATGTTGCGCTTGTTTTGGATGCTTTGTCGTCGTTTTTCAAGCAAAAATGATACCATTTTAATCAAATGATATCCAAATTTAGTTTTGTTTGAACCATTAGATCCGTATCAAAATTTTGGATCCATAGGAAAATGAATCATTGAATTTGGACATCGTATGAGGAAGTTATGCTCATTTTCGTGTCAGGAAAAATTGCTGGTTTCTGCTATGTTCGCAAATGCGAACTTTTCATCGCATTTGCGATGCCCAGGTCGCAAATGCAACCTCTGCCAGCTTTTTCTTGTTTGCAATATCCAAGGGTTCGCAATTGCGAACCTTGGGTCGCAGACCTGTTAAGTGAGGTTTTTGACGGGATTTTCACCCATTTTTCAATTTTCTCAAACTCTAAACCTCCATAGGCGATTTTCCAAAGACCCAAACTTCTCCAAATCATTGGGTAAGTGTCTCTAATCCTTTTCCAACTATATTTTGTGATTATATCTTAGATTTAACATCAAATTCATGAGTATCTAAAGGAAAATATGGGGAATATTGTGAAATCTTGCAAAAATGAAAAATGATGATTTGAATGACCAAATGGTATCAGAATTAGATAATTTTGTCAACTTGTAGCGGAATGGGTGTTCAGTTTTTGTAACTGTTTTTGGGTTCCGACGTGCGGGCCCGAGGAGTTGACTTCTGTTAAAATTTTGGATATTGTGTAAGAATCATAGTTTTGTTAATTGAAATTATTTTCTCTTGCATTGCTTGATGTATTCAAGTTATTTTGGCTAGATTGAGCCAACCATTGATGAATTGATAAAGGAAAAGCTAAATTGAGTACTGAATTTACCGGATTGAGGTAAGTGTCTTGCCAAACCTTGTGTGGGGGACCCCCCTTTGGATTTGAGTCTTCTCTGTTGATTGTAGTCCGTTTACGCGAGGTGACGAGTGGATGCTCGGATTTAATTGTGGTAAATTGTCCCTTTTAGGTTCTTAGACTTGTGAAATACACTGAGTAGGAAGATAATATTGATACGATTAAGTCCCCTGTTATTAGTTTCACCTCTACATGTCTTGATTGATATTTGTATCTCTTCTTGATTTATTTCTTTTGTTAAATGGGCTTTTACGTGTTTAAACTAAAGACAAGTACTCTTCTATATTCATAATACCCGCCCTAACTACTCGCCTTTAATTGGAAATTCATAAATGTTATATCTCATATAATTAATCGATTTTAATTGGAAGAAAGATAGATATCTCATAATTAATTGATATTTCTTCAATGGTAATTATTTGATTCATGTTAACTTCCTTACTGTTGAATACTCCTTGATTGTAAATTTACCTATAACCTTGTGCGATTATATTATATGTCCAACTGTTGAGGTATCAATGTAGTTGTTATGTGTTTGTTACTCCTCGATTGTCATCGAGGTTATTGTTTTTTTCCTTGGTGTTCCGCGACTTTACTAGTTATTATTGAATCCCTTTCCGGGTCGTTATTATTTCTGCTGTTGATTTTCCCTTGACGGGATGCTATTGTTATTGTGTAACTGTTGGTATCATGATGCACGAGGTCTCTGCCGTGCGGTTGTTGTTGGCGATTTACACGAAGTCTTTGCCGTGTTATTGTTGCTATTGATGTCTTTCCACATGCGGCGTAATAAGGCAGGATATGTTATATATTTATATGTGGGTTGCGCATGTGGTGGAATAAGGCGGGAGTATTGTGATGCACGTGTGGCAAAATAAGGCGGTGTTGTTACGTTGTTATTGATTGCACACGTGGCAAAATAAGGAGGGCTATGTCAGGGGCTGATTATGAAGGACTACAGGTTCAATTCCCGGGAGTTCCTCTATTGTTATTATGAAGGACGACGGGTTTAATTCCTGAGAGATCCTCTATTAGTGGTATGCCGGGCTACGGGTTCGATTCCCGGAAGTTCCCTATAAACTCAATGAGGTATGACTGATAGTTTTATTATTTTTATCTGGGGTGAATGAGCCGGGTGCTAATTGTTCCCTTTTCTTATACTTACTATCTGGCAGGATTCCTGTTAGATACACTTGCACAAGCATACACGTAGCTGGACCCTTCTATTTGAGATGAATCCATTCTGATTTGACTTAGGGTAGAGTTATGACGACGTTTATCCATTGTATATGTGAAAGTGACTCTAGTTGACTAGATAGTTGCCAGCATTGTCGTGTTATTGATGGGGCACGAGATGCCAAGTGTTAGATTTCATATTCTGGGTATTTCCATAAGTTGTGGCTAATCTGAGAGTTGTGGTAGGATTGAGGAAAAAGTTGAAAAAGGCTTTATGTAAGGATCATTTTCAGAATAGCGACTTAGCGATTTGTTTAGTCTCCTTATGTTGTGATTTCAGGACTTGGGTTGTGATTTCTACTGTCATTTTTGTATTATGATTTATTGTATCTTGATTTTTCTTATTGTCCGTTATCCTTGTTGTAAATTGTTGTGTTCTTATTTATCCGGACAGTCCTTACATATTCACATAGGATCTCTATCTTATCTATTATATTGTTTGTTGACTAGTAGGTGTCATGAATGTTCCTCATCACTACCCCATCGAGGTTAGTCTTGATACCTACTGGGCACCGTCGTGGTATGCTCACACTACTCTTCTGCACATTTTTTGTTGTGCAGATACAGGTAGTTTCGTTCAGTTCTGTCAGCCTTGGAAGGAGGCATACCGGTAGAGACTTCAAGGTATATCTGCTACGTCCGTAGACCGAGGAGTCCTTTTTCTAGTTTTCTGTAAAAAGTATGGTTGTTTCATTATTCTTCTTATATAGATATTCTTGAGTTAGAGCCTCTCATGTATCTTCTTAGCTTGTGATTTGTGAGTTTCCAGGTTTTTGGAAATTGTCGTTAGTTTTGAGTTTGTTATCCTACGTGCCAAGCGGCATCTTAAGCACCATTTTATTTTTCTAATTTAGTTTGTTTTGCTTGATTTCGCAAATTTTGGTTATCTTCCGCATTGTTAGGCTTACCTACTCGTAGGGACTAGGTGCCATCACGACATGTTCACGGAGGGTGAACTAGGGTCGTGACAGCATTCTTATCCATGAAGTACATCAAGGATGAATTGTGTAGTAGTATTGGTGATACTTTTTTAAATAACTGTTTAGTTTATTACTTTGAAAAAGAAGTATTTGTAAATGTAAGCAATAATGTTAGTGTTGACCTTTTTCAGAATATGAGAACGCGTCGAGTTCAAGTATAAGTGGATGATGTACTTTTGTTATATTAGTATCAATTAAAGATATTCTATAATATTAAAGTTTGTATTTTGATTTAAGTTGTGCCTTCTTTAATTCTCTTTTTGTTACAACAATAGATTACTGTTGTATGTTACAAATTGAATCCACTAAGCTTGTTTTACATTTTAAGATTTATTCTAGTTTAGTTCATGTGTGTGCAAGGATGTGCCAGTTTTTTTTTTGGAATACTTATTTTAAACTTTGTGTTAGTTGGTATATTTGGGAGTATGATGAAGTTGAAGTTTGTGTTCGGAGGTTGGTGATTCACTCTCAGGATAATGGTACCCTCGTCATTCTCAAATCCTTGGTTCGCCTCTGTTTAACATAGTGTATATGGAAAAAATAAATTATTACATTTGTGCTTTATACTGTTGAATACATTGGTTTTAAGATATTACACAAAATGTTATTAACTAATATATACTATAAGTTATAAAATAAATATCAAAATAAAAAACTCTAGGTTCCTAAAAAATGTTGAACTGTTCCGATCTAGCAAACTTAATAAATGAATAAGTCTTGCTCCAACCCCTCATACTTCATATGCCTCATTGTATGTAACGACCCGACCAGTTGTTACATGAGTTACCACTCCATTTTCCCTGTTTTATGCTTCTATATGTTTCATTATTTGTGTTTGGAGAATTTGAAGTAATTCGGATAGAGTTCAGTTAGAAAGGAGAGAATAAGTCTCTTTATGAGAAGGTTAGTTTGGAAAAATCAACCGATTGTTGACTTATGAGTTAGAAGGATCGGAATAGATTTCTGACGATTCGACAAGTTTGTGGGATGATTTTTGACTTAGGAGCATAATCAGAGTTAAATTTGGAAGTCCGGTGTAGAATTAGGCTTGAATTGGCTAAGATTGGATTTAGGCGAATTCCGGTTGATAGGTGAGATTTTGATCCGAGGTCCGGAATAGAATTCTGAGAGTTGTTGTAGCTTCGATATGTGATTTTTGATGTGTGTACAAAATTTCAGGTCATTCGAACGTCCATTGGTTGGTTTTTTTATCGAATGCGTGTTTCAGAAGTTTTTGAAGAACTTAGGCTTGAATCCGATGCAAATTGATGATTTCAGTGTTGTTAGGTGTATTTTGATGATTTGAAGAAGTTTGGATTATTTTTTGGGATATGTTAGTGCCTTTGGTTGAGTTCCCGGGTGCCTCGGGTGTGTTTCGGGTTGTGATGACACTCTTATTTGACGTTTCAATATCATATATTTGGAAATAAAGGGGCACCATATTGAACAAATAAGCTCCAATTATTGTTTTGAATGAAGCATTAGATCCGTATCATAATTATAGACCTGTAGCAAAAAGAATCATCGAATTTGGACATCGTAAGAGGATTTTATGGCCATATTACTAAGTTTGCCCAGATTTTCAATTTAATGACGAAACTGCCCTTGACGGCGTATTAAAAACCTACACTATTTGCAAATCTTAAAACCTACATATCTCTTTCATTATAAAGTGAAATTGAGTGATTCAAAAGCCTAAATTCATTGAAATTGCACAAGGAATCCATTGGGAACAGTAAAACCCGTGAAAAGCAAACCTATAATGAGTAGGTCGAGCTTTCTTCCAATTTTATAACAGGATGAAGCTTCAGAGGCGATTTTTAAGAGAGAATTCATGGAATTTCATTAGGTACGAGTTCTTAGACTCAGATTATGTTGTTATGATGCAAAAACATATATCAAACACTGAAAAACTAAGAATTTAAAGGGTAGAAATAGAGGTTAGGGCTTGAAACCTAAGAAAGTGTAAATGTTGGAATTTGAGGGGTCAAACAGACTCCGATTTTGATAAACTTTACATGTACAAACTCGTGGAGAGACGAGGAACCCGTTGGTATGGATTTTAGAATTTTTTGAGGAGTGGGCACGGGGCTCGGGTTTTACCAACTTTGTCAATTTTAGTCCTTTTCGAGTAATTTTGATTGTGTTATGTTTCTTTGACCCATATTCATGTATTCGATGTGGTTTTGACTAGATTCGATGCGCGAGGAGGTCGATACGAAAGGAAAATGCATTTCGGATGATTCTACGACTGGTTAGAGGTGAGTAGTCGGTATATATGATGGCCCGAGGGTTTGAAACCCTGGCTTATCACATTATGACGCTATTAGGGCGTGGCTCGCACCCCATGGTAGGTGCGGGATTGGTTATGAATGGGGAATGAGACTTGGACCATCCCGAATATGAATAATATTATATTGGCGATTGAAACACACACTGTGTTAAATATATATATGTGGGCTATAAGCCATGTTTGGGCCATGTGCCGACGTGTAGTATCCCCAGGGGATAGATATCTATGTGATAGTTCGATTTGTAAAAAAATCATTGATCTCAGTCCTGGCTTGAAATCACTATTATGAAATGCTAAGTCACATGTTCTTGGAAAATTAAATAAAATTAAAGTATTTTTCATTGTTAATGAACTGGAATCTGGAAATAAGTAAATTGAACTTTTTTGTGACTTATATGCATGTTGTGGACTGAGGATGGATCGGCCTGCACGCCGCAGCAGATGATATGAATATTGCGCTTGGGCAGAAGGAGCCCCTTCGGAGTCTGTACACACCCCTAGTGAGCACCGTCGACATTAAACGGATCGGGCTATGCGCTGTAGCGGTCGTGTGCATTGCATTGCATTCTTGTTTGTAAATTACCTGTGATATTTGTGATTTGCTGTTGTTGTTAGTTCGTGGTAGATATCGGACGGTACTTTTAGCTTTGTTCTGTGGTATTGTGTGGATTTCCTACTTTCAACTATTTTATATATTTTTTACTCGATGAGTACTTAGTACTCACCCCTACTCCATGCACCTTTGTGTGCAGATTCAGGTACACCGGAGGTTTAGCTGAGCAGTCTTATTTCTAGAGTTATCAGAGTTGTTGAGGTAGCTGCTTGACGTTCGTAAGACCTGGCTTCTCTTCTTATTCCAGTTTTATTTATATATACATTATTTAGACTCGAGTATCTCGTTCAAATATGGTTATCCGATTTTGTTTAGACGCTCTAGACTCGTGACCCCAGATCTTTTGGAAGTGTTTTATAAGTTTTTGCACTTTTCAGTATTTTCCTTCTATAGATATTGGATTATTACTCTACAACTATTATATTCTCCCTAGATTGTTGGTTTTGAGACTTATTGTTGGTTTGAGAGTAACTGTTGGCCAGGCTTGCTTAGCTTTAGTGTTGGGCGCCATCACGACCAGGTTTGGGTCGTGACAAGTTGCTATCAGAGCCTAGGTTACTAGGCCTTGCTCGACATTAGCCGGTTAAGTAGGCTCTCGCGGATCGGTACGTAGACGTCCGTATCTATCCTCGGGAGGCTACATAACTTTTAGGAAACACCTCACTTTCTCGGAATTCTTATCATGCGTATTTGATTCATCTTGAGAAATAACTCTTGAAATTCCTTCCACACATCTGTACGCGCACGCGAGCGTTCAGTATTATAATTACCTTAATGACTTGTGCTTCCCCAATCGAGGGGCGTTATGTAATCTCTGTGAGTTCATGTTGGGCCAGTCTGGAGGACTTGAGGCCGAATCTTTGCTTATAGCTTGAGCACCGACGTGCTGATTATGCGAGCAAGTGCTTTGAACTTATGTGTTTGGTAATGACCTTATTAGCCGGGATGGCGATCAGATATCCATGTGATGAGTAAGTTAGTGCTGTAAGCTGTATCTATGTGATCTTGGTAGTGACAAAGAACTTTGTGGCATAATAGATGAACTGTTAAGCGATTCATTTCCTATTGCGATCTGTTGTGTAGCCTCAAGTTATAGGCGCGTGAAGAATATTATTGCATCTCCTAGTTAGAAAGTTAAGCGCAATACGTGAGGCGGTGTGAGTTCAGACTCAGAAAGACTAAATTGGCAGTATTTTTTATGTGTTATGATTCAAACAAGTGCAACACATGTCCTTGTATCGATTTTGATAATATAATACATGTAGTATTAGATTAATGTTGTTGATATACATTGTGATGTTTTGTTTAGTTGTAGTCGTGATGTTAGGATGGTTTTGGTTATTCTCTGGCAGGTGGATAGGCCCAATTACAAAGGAAACTCCGCCGAAATATTTTGAAAATTTTGGGACTTAGTAAGAATTTGGACACCTAGAGAATAGACTTAACTGTTATGTGGGTGAATGCAAGAAAAGGGTAGAAGAGTTAAAAAATTTCTGATGATATGTGTCTCCATAAGCCTGTGTTATGTCCAGGTTAATTATTCTTGATCGCTCTTCAGCGTTAGTGCGACTGGTGGTTTGGAGGTGCGCTCCAGATATTGTTCTTGTAGGTTGTGGGAGTGTGTTCCACTGGAAGATTTTTATGACTGTGACATATGATCACTTGATTGATTAAAGATGTAAACCAAGTATGAAATTTGAGATGGTGTCGTTAAATTAAAAATTCATGCCTATAGGGCACTTGGCATATTGGGTTGAGAATTGGGGAGGATTACTCCAATTATGATGGTTGTTCTTGTGTTTTATGAAGAAAAAGAAAGTTATTGTGGACCTTTGAAAGGTTATGAGACTAGTTCAAGTTGATCAGAATCGGCTTGAAGTTGGTGGGTAGATTTATTATGAATAATGGTTCTATATCACGCCAGATGTGTGCATATTTGTAACGCAGTCCTCGTGGAGGAGTAGTTAGGTCGATGTTTTTTTTGTTAGATATTTCACGTATTGATGCATTGCTCCAGGTGAGTCATGAGAAGGCTCGGGAAAGTATTTACATGTTAAGAATCCGCGTAGGAATAATGTTATATGAGCAACTTTGCTGTTGAAATTCCAATTGTACATCGCACCTTAGTTGTGTTTGAGTTGGTAGTTTATCACGCTAAATATCCCTCAGGGATGATATTATGCACTTAGCAAGCGTACGACCGATACTCGATATTATGTTGTAATGAGCAAATTTGGCTCGATGTGCATCTCCTACGTGAGATTGATATGTGGATCGGGTGGCACGCCGCCATAGGTATGTCATCTAGGTCGGGTTGCACACTGCAACAGTGTGATATCGAGTATAGTTTTCTATATTCTATCTTTGTATGCCTTGCTTCCTGTTTTCCAAGGAAGGTTGGTATTAGTGCGTAGGATTTGATAATTCCTTCCAGTGCTCGTTTTCTTTAGTACCGTATTCGAATTTGTGGACCATTGGCACATTGGGGCATCATATGTGACATCTAATTATGTTTGGAGTGGCTTATTGCCCGAGCAGTTCATACTGGGTGAGACGAGCATTGAATTCAAGATCGGTGCAATCTGAGTATATGAAGTAAAGTAAAGAGCCAGGACCATTGTTTGGTTCAGAATAAGATGATAGTTCTTTCCAAGAGTATAAAACTAATGAATTGTTTTCTTGACAGTGGTTAAGAATGTATATAAATCTCATTTTTCATGTCAGTATTGTAAGAATTTGCACAAGGCATGTGTATGTCATGCAGAGCATGGGATGTGTAGTGATTCCTCCTAAGTGATTAGATAAATGATCTTCGGATGATTAGGGAAAACGATATGACTATGTGGAAGTGATTTGATGAGAGTATATGTCTCTGAGAAAGGTAATGTAATTAAACTGATTATATTTTAGCAGTACTGCGGCATGTTCTTGTTGGGTCCACTAGTAGTACTCGGGTTTGCTTGGTAGCATAGGTAAATATTGAGTATCTGCGGTGGAATGATTAGGTATCAAATGGGTCCATGTATTTTCATGGTGGAACTGGGATCAGGTATGATGATTTGTGTTTTATATGGAGTTCTGATGTACATGCCATGTTGTGTTGGTGGATCTTCATTCGTTGGTGTGTTATATTGTGGATCAATGTTGGAAGTCAGACTGATTGTCGTAGAGTTGGGTGAATTGAAACTATTGCATTTGGGGCTATGCCAGTAATGCAACGGGTTAAGTGGTGAAGTGCGTTAGAATATGTTTTAGCAGAGTGATTTATATTTCAAAGAACCAGCGGACAACTGGAAAGGAGTAATTTCTCAATTGGGCATTTGTGATAGATGTCAGTGCAGAGGTTGCTATCATTGATCCTGTTCTGTTATTGAGGGACTTTTCAAATGCGTTGTGTGGGGCCGGGCATGTAACTAGGTGAGATTGTGGATTTCAGTATTTATTTGGTGCCTTTGGCAAGAGTTATAGAAGTGGGAGAAACATTTTCAGGCTTCTTGGTACCGAGTTCATTGTCAGACCGATATGGCAATGCATTTAGCTTGAGTTAGCTTGGTTGACCCTGAGTTGTTTTTTGATGTTGTGATACATTGTGATTTGTTAGTTATGGGCACATGTGGTGCGGTTCTACTGAGAATTCATAGAGAATGTCGAGCGGGAAGAGTAATTGAGTGTTGCCCGATGTATGGAGCATTGGTTATGGTCTATCGGGTTGTGTTTTATGTGTTCTCTATTTCACCGTGGGTGTAATGAATTGCGTTGGTTTCAGACATCAAATGTGCGTGGTTGTTGATTTTGAGCACAACGGCTTGAGGTGCTTTAGGTGTAACGGTGTTGGGATATGATCACGCATTGTAGTGAGGCTACAGGAGTTATGACCTTTCGGATCAGATTCAGGCATTCTATTTCTATGATGTGAGACGGGGTCTCAGTCTTGTATTGTAATAGAATTAATGAGCTTGAGGTACATCTCTTTCGATTCAGTCATTTGTTATGATTTGAGTGTGTTCAGATTGTTTCTCACTGGTATGTGTATTATGCAAGATGTGGTTAAGACTTGTATTGAGGTATCATATCATCAGAGTGGTGTTGGATTTGAGGTGATCATGGGGTTCATTAATGAATACAGGCAAATTTGATCTCAACTTTTCAGGAAGATAATATCGAGGTTTGACCCAGAAATCTGTTGTGATATCAGTCAAGGGAAGTGGTTTCATGAATGGTTGATCTGAGAGGTGATTACGGTTCATAGCATGTTTCATTCATCGTTGGTAGTATAGAAAAGTGTGGGAATAAGGTTTTAGCTAATAAGAGGTTCGCTGTCGGTAATTGGTTGCTGGGGACAAATGTTATGAATAGAAGTTATGATTCCAAGTGTTTGGTTTAGGCGTTATATCATATGTTTTCACCTGAGGGTGCAAGTATGGGTTATTACAGCTGGTTCAAGCTTACTCTAAGCTGAGATATTAATTTCTAATCTAGTGTATGATTTTTGGGAAGTGCGACGTGGTTCTATGGTTTGGTTTATCGATTAAATGGATTGTGAAAGTTTAGCTATTTTGTGTTATCAGGTCTATGTGAGATAGGGTGACGAGGTATCACCCCGGATGTATGGTTGGTAAGATCATTCAGCTACTGGTTGGCTTTTAGAACAACTCTCAATATGCTGGATGACGAGCGTTTGTTTAAGTTGGGAAGGATGTAACTACCCAACCCGTCGTTACGTGATTTACCGCCCCATTTTCCCCATTTTATATTTCTATATGTTTTATTATATGTGTTTGGAGAATTTGAAGTAATTCGGATAGAGTTCGGTTAGAAATGAGACAATAAGTCTCTTTATGAGAAGGTTAGTTTGGAAATATCAACTGAATTTTTACTTATGAGTTAGAAGGCTCAGAATAGATTTCCGATGATTCGACTAGTTCAGGGGATGATTTGTGACTTAGGAGCATAATCGGAGTTAAATTTTAAGGTCCGGTGTAGAATTAGGCTTGAATTGGCTAAGGTTGGATTTAGGCGAATTCCGGTTGATAGGTGAGATTTTGAACCGAGGATCGGAATAGAATTTCGAGAGTTGTTGTAGCTTCGATATGTGATTTTTGATGTGTGTACAAAATTTCAGGTCATTCGGATGTCGTTTGGTTGGATGTTTTATCGAATGCGAGTTTCGGAAGTTTTTAAAGAACTTAGGCTTAAATCCGATGTGAATTGTTAATTTCAGTGTTGTTAGGTGTATTTTGATGATTGGAAGAAGTTTGGATGATATTTTGGGATATGTTGGTGCCTTTGGTTGAGGTCCCGGGGGCCTCGGATGTGTTTCAGGTTGTGATCACACTCTTATTTGATGTTTCAACATCGTATCTTTGGATATAAAGGGTACCATATTGAACAAATAAGCTCCAATTATTGTTTTGAATGAAGTATTAGATCCGTATTGTAATTACGGACCTGTAGCAATAAGAATCATTGAATTTGGACATTGTATGAGGATTTTATGGCCATTTTACTAAGGTTGCCGAGATTTTCAGGTTAATGACGAAATTGCCTCTGACGGTGTATTCAAAACCTGCACTATTTGCAAATCTTTAAACCTACATAACTCCTTCATTTGAAGGTCGAATTGAGTGATTCAAAAGCCTAAATTTATTAGAATTTCACAAGGAATTTATTGGGAGCAGTAAAACGTGCAAACAGTAAACCAATAATGAGCAGGTCGAGCTTTCTTCCAATTTTGGAACGGGATCAAGCTTCTGAGGCGATTTTTAAGAGAGAATTCATGGAATTTCATTAGGTAAGAGTTCTTAGACTTATATTATGTTTTTATGATGTAAAAACATAGATTAAACACTGAAAAACCAAGGATTTAAAGGGTAAAAATAGAGGTTAGGGCTTGAAACCTAAGAAAGTGTAAAATTGGAATTTGAGGGGTCAAATGGACTTCGATTTTGATAAACTTTATATGTACAAACTTGTGGAGATATGAGGAACCCGTTGGTATGATCTTTTCAGAATTATTCGAGAAGCGGGCTCGGGGCTTGAGTTTTACCAACTTCGTCAATTTTAGTCCTTTTCGAGTAATTTTTATTGGGTTATGTTTCTTTGACCCATATTAATGTATTCGCTGTGGTTTTGACTAGTTTCGACGTGCGAGGAGGTAGATACGAAAGGAAAAGGTATCGCGGACGAGTCTACGACCAGTTAAAGGTGAGTAGTTGGTATATGTGATGACCTGAGGGTTTGAAACCCCAGCTTATCACATTGTGAGGCTATTAGGGCGTGGCCTCGCACCCCATGGCAGGTGCGGGATTGGTTGTGACAGGTGATTGAGACTTGGTCTATCCTAAATATGAATAATATTATATTGGCGATTGAAATATATATATATATATATATAGATATATATAATGTGTGTGTGTGTGTGTGAGTGTGTGTGCTATAAGCCATGTTTAGGGCCATGTGCCGACCTGTAGTATCCCTAGGGGATAGATATCTATGTGATAGTTTGATTTGTAAAAAAAATCATTGATCTCAGTCCTGGCTTGAAATCACTATTATGAAATGCTAAGTCACCTATTCTTGCAAAACTAAATAAAATTAAAGTATTTTTCATTGTTAATGAACTGGAACCTGGAAATAAGTAAATTGAATTGTTGTGTGACTTATATGCATGTTGTGGACTGAGGATGGATCGGGCTGCATGCCGCAGCGGATGATATGAATATTGCGCTTGGGCTGATGGAGCCCTTCCGGAGTCTGTACACATCCCCAGTGAGCGCCGTTGACGTTAAACGTATCGGGCTATGCGTCGTAGCGGTCCTGTGCATTGCGTTGCATTCTTGTTTGTAATTTTACCTGTGATATTTGTGATTTGTTGTTGTTGTTAGTTCGTGGTAGGTATCAGACATTATTTTTAGCTTTGCTCTGTGGTATTCTGTGGATTTCCTGCTTTTAGCTATTTTATACACTTTTTACTCACTGAGTACTTAGTACTCACCTCTACTCCATACACCTTTGTGTGCAGATTCAGGTACACTGGAGGTTTAGCTGAGCAGTCTTGTTTCCAGAGTTATCAGAGTTGTTAAGGTAGCTGCTTGACGTTCGCAGGACATCGCTTCTCTTCTTATTCCAGTTTTATTTATATATACATTTTTCAGACTCGAGTATTTCGTTCAAATATTGTTATCCGATTTTGTTTAGAGTCTCTGGACTCGTGACCCCAGATCTTTTGGGAGTATTTTATCGGTTTTCGCAGTTCTCAGTATTTTCCTTCTATAAATATTGGATTATTACTCTATAGTTATTATATTCTCCCTAGATTGTTGGTTTTGAGATTTATTGTTGGTTTGAGAGTGACTGTTGGTCAGACTTGCCTAACTTTAGGGTTGGGCGCCTTCACGACCGGGTTTGAGTCGTTACATTGTAAGTTTAAGCTTTGCCTCTAATTATTGAAGTTATCTGATTTTCTTTTTTCTTGTGGCATTAATTAATTGAATATACTTGATAAAAAAATTAATCACAAATTATAATATAATATAATCTATTCTTATTCTCTCAAATTATGTTGTCTGAACTTGACTTGATGTCCTTTCATAAGTACTTCTACAAATTATATGATGAATTTATAAAATAACTAAATTAATTTTTTCTAATTAGTTTATGTAAACACTTAATTTTCTTCTCGACATTAAATAGAGTTTAACTAATTTTATCAAAGTTGAATATAGTTTAAAATTTTTGGGTTCAAATCTTACTATTAATGTCACTACCCAAAGTCCAACAAAGATTGTGATAACGCTGGACATCGCTGTCAAGCAAGCCAATAATAAGCAATTAACTTGGTTCTCATTTTAGTAATTCTTGAAATCATAATTTCCTTAAGTTGAATAATAATTGATGAATTTCACAGAGAAAATAATTTTTTTTAGCAAATTTCAATACTGAATAATCATATAATCATCACAGATTCTAGCTGTACAAGTGCATGAGCATTTAATAGGAATAAAAATAAAAATTACAACATATGTCTTGAATATAAATTCAGACAGAAAGGAAAATACAAGTACTCTGAAGGAGACTCTGTGTGATGACCCAGCCCGTCGTCAAGTGAGTTACCGCCACATTTCTTCCTTATTATGTTGCTTCATGTTTCAATATAGGTATTAGAGTTGATCGGGTATAATTGAGTTGGTTTTAGTTGAAATTGAGGCACTTAGCCTCTTAGAAGAAAAAAATTTGTTTTACAAAACTCAACCAGAAGTTGACTATGTGGATAGAGGGTGCAAAGTGAATTTCGGTGGTTCGGTTAGATTCGGGGGATGATTTGTGACTTAGGTGTGTAATTGAAATCAAATTTCAAGGTCCGGTGTAGAATTAGGCTTGAATTGGCAAAGTTTGGGTTTTGGCGAACTCCGGTTGGTTGGTGAGATTTTTATCTGAGGATCGGAATAAAATTATGGGAGTTGTAGTAGCTTCGTTAGGTGATTTTGGATATGTCTGCAAATTTTCAGGTCATTCGATTGTTGTTTGGTCGGGTTTATGATGCAATGCGCATTTCAGAAGTTTTGACAAAAATTAGGCTTGAATTCAATGTATTTTACTGCTTTTAGCGTTGTTTGACGTGTTTCAAGGATTGGAACAAGTTTGCATAAGGTTATATGATGTGTTGATGGTTTTGGTTGAGGTTTCGGGGGCCTCAGGGTGGTGAAATGTGACGACCCAAAGGGTCATCACCTATTTTCCTCACTTGTTCCGCACTTTCGAGGCCTTGAAAACCTCATTCTATTTTGCCTCGATTTACGTGCATGATCCGGGCATGTAGCCGAAAGGATTTTGTGATAGAATATATCAATTCTATGAGAAATTTGAAGAAAAATAATATTAATATTGATATGGTTGACTTCGGTCAACATTTTTGTTAAACGGACCCGGACCCGAGATCGGACAGTCCCGGAAGGTCCGTAGGAAAATATGGGACTCGGACATGCGTCCGGAGTCGAATTCTGAGGCCTAGATCCAAACTTATGGATTTTTCTGTTAAATTGTTTTTGTTGTAATTATTAAAGGAAAATGAATTAAATGACCTTGGTATCGGGCTCGTATTTTCGTTTCGACACCCGGCACAGGTCTTAAATATTATATATGTGCTTTTGCAAAGTTTGGTGACATTTGGATGTCGTTTGATGTGTTTTGAACCTTGAGTTCCAAATTTGAAAGTTATGAAACTAAAAAGGATGATAATCATGAACTTGAGGCTTGATTTGATGAAAACGATGTTATATTGGCGATGTGATCCCACGAGCAAGTTTGTAATATGTTTTTGATGTTGTGTACATGTTTGGTTTGGAGCCCGAGGGACTCGGGTAAAGATTTGATAGGTCGTTGGTTCAATTTCTGAAAATTAACACAGCTGGTGTCTTCGCAAATGCGAAGAAATTCTTGCAATTGCGAAGGTGGCAGACCAAGGTTGTGTTCGCAAATGCGAAGCCCTGATCGTAATTGCGAAGGAGGTCCAGGCGTGCATGGGTTCGCAAATGCAAACTTAACCTCACAAATGCGAGGCCTTCAATATTCCGCCCATGTTCGCAAATGCAAAGCTTTTGTCGCAAATGCAAAGGCTTCTTTGACCCAGCCAAGTTCGCAAATGTGAATCTTGTCTCGCAAATGCGAGAGCCACAGACCCCCAGACCTGTAGTGTTCGCAGTTGCGATATCCGTAGCTGTGCAATTTTATACTTAAACGAATTTTTCAGTTCTTTCTTCATTCTTTCAAAAACCCACACACCACACACGAACCCTCATGAGCAAATTCACTCCAAAGCAAATGTAAGTCACTTTTTACTTAATTCTTTCAATTCTTAACAACATTAAACATGTTTTTCAATAGAAATCAAAGGTTTTCATGGTAGAAATTCTTGTTTTTGGGTAGAACATAGGGTTTTCATGAATTGGGTAATTGGACCTCGAATTGGGTAATTGGACCTCGAATTGAGGTCCGATTTTGAAACAAAACATATATTTGAACTTGTGGGGGAATGGGTAACTGGATTTTGGTCCAAATCCCGAGTTCCGACCACGTGGTACCAGGGGCATTTTGGGAAGTTTTGCGATAATCTTTGAGAAAACCATTTTTAAGAATTCAAACTAAGATATATAGTATTTATTAATGTAATAGAATCTATTGTGATTAGATTCGAGCAAGTTGAAAGCGGAAATTTGGGGTAAAGTTATAGTTGAAGGATAATTTGGGCTTCAAGGCTAGAGGTAAGTGTTTGTTCTATCCTAGCTTGAGGGAATAGGATTGTGTGTTATGTGCTATGTGATCAAGTATGGTGTATGGGCTGTGGTGACGAGCATCCATACACTGGTGTCTAGCATGACCGTGAGTCGTTGTTGATACTTAATGTGAAATGTTTTAAAGATGAATTGTTGAACCTTTGCCAGGTTGTGGAATTGTAAATTATTTTCCCTTGCCGGGACTTGTTGTAAAGTGGATTATTGCTTTCCCTTGCCGGGACCTTGTAGTGATGATTGTTGTGTCCCTTGTCGGGACGGTTCATCATTATTGTTTTTATTCTTTGCCCTTAACTGTGGTTGTTATTTGGGTGAGGAAGAGTGATAATGCATGAAGGGTGATGTCGTGCCTTGTTTTACTATTATTGCACGAAGGTTAATTCCGTGCCTTATGTTATTAATTATGCATGAAGGATAATGCCGTGCCTTGTTATTGATTATGCATGAAGGATCATGCCGTGCCTTGTGATTGATTATGCACGAAGGGTAATGCCGTGCCTTGTTATTTAACCATGCACGAAGGATCATGCCGTGTCATGGATGTGAGGATGAGAGTAAAAGCACGAAGGGTGATGCCGTGCAATTTATTTGCTTATTTGGTGAGTATGAGAGTAAAAGCACGAAGGGTGATGCCGTGCAACTATTTGCTACTCCTTGTTTGACATTAACTGTTCCCATTATACTCTGTTTTCCGTTGTTGACTTAATATTTGTTGTTAACTGTTGAGTTTCCCTCTTATGATATTTGTTGTTGTATTTGTTACTTGATATTCCTTGTTATCTTGTGGTGTACATATGTATATAGAATTGCACAGGTTTACGTGAGTGTCTGGTCCTAGGCTTGTCACTACTTCGCCGGGATAGGCCAGGTACTTACCAGCACATGGGGTCGGATTGTGCTGATACTGCACTTCTGTGCATTTTTGCACAGGTCAAGGTTTTGATCAGGAGTAGCAGCAGTAGAGCCTTTCGTGGCAGTTGAGCATTTCGAGACCGAGGTAGCTTGCAGGCGTCCGTAGGCCCGGCGTCTCTTCCACTTATTTATAGTATTTGTTGTAGTCTCATTGTTGCGTGACAAACAGATTTATGTTATTTTCCTTCAGACCTTTATGTGTAGTATTTAGTAGTAGTTCGTGAGTTGGTGACTCCACATCTTGGGTAGAGGATTTCAGTAGTGTTTTGCTTTAGTATTACTTATCTCTATTTTGAAAGTCTTCCGCACTTATTTAATTAATGTTATTGTTCTTGTTGATAAAATGAGTAAGAAAAAATGGTAAAATCAGGTTAATGTTGAATGTAGTGGCTTGCCTAGCTACCACGAGTAGGAGCCATCGCGATCCCGATGTTGGGGGAAAATCCGGGTCGTGACAAGTTGTCATCAGATGATCCTCAAGATTTCTTATTCAGTTGCCATGAGATTCTCAAGACTATGGGGATAGTGGAGTCCAATGGAGTTGACTTCTGTACATTCAAGCTTTTAGGATGCGCCAAGACTCGGTGGAGAGATTATTGCTTGACTCGACCAGCAGGGTCCCCGACTTTATCATGGGATCAGTTTGCAGATTATTTCTGGAGAAGTTTCTCCCTGTTACTCAGCGGGAGGCACTTCGGAGGCAGTTTGAGCGCCTCCAGCAGGGTACTATGATTGTCACTCGGTATGAGATGAGGTTTGTTGATCTGGCACGTCATGCGGTTGTGATACTCCCCACAGATCGGGAGAGGGTCCGTAGGTTTATAGATAGGCTAAATCAGCCGATTAGACTTCAGATGGCTGTGGGAGTGGGGAGTGATATATCCTTTCTGGAGGCAGCTAATGCAGCTCGTAGAGTTGAGATGGCTCTTGCTCGGGGAGGAGGTTATCCTTCAGACAAGAGGCCTCGTCATTCAGGCAGGTTTAGTGGATCTTCTTTTGGAGGCAGGGAATCTTTTGATAGGGGCCAGTCTTGCAGACCTTTTCATTCCGCCCTTCAGGCTTCACAGGGTGGACCTGGTGATCGTGGGTTTCATAAGCAGTATTCAAATTAGAATCCTATTAGTGCTCAGCCTCTTCAGAGTGTTCGTGGGGGCCATTCAGGTCGTCAGGGCCAGCAGCCCCATCAGCTTAAATGTTGCTACGGTTTTGGTGACCCAGGTCATCTTGTCAGGTTTTGCCCTCGAGCAACGAGTAACACCTAGCAGCGGGGCCCTCGTCTCACGATTCAGGCCCCAGCTGACCCTCAGCCTGCCCAGCCAGCCAGAGGCGGTGGTAGAGATCGTAGAGGTGGAGGTCGAGATCGTAGAGGTGGAGACCGTCCAGCCAGAGGTAGAGGTTAGCTAGTGGATGACCGTCCCAGAGATGTAGCTTAGAGGGGAGGTGCTGATCCCCGATTTTATGCTTTACCAGCCAGGCCAGAGGCAGAGGCATCAGATGCCGTGATTACAGGTACCATTCTTGTTTGTGACAGAGGTGCTTCAGTATTATTTGACCTTGAGTCTACATATTCATATGTTTCTTCCTACTTTGCACCGTATCTGGCCGTGCCTAGCTATGCTCTGGATATTCCAGTCTATGTGTCTACACCAGTGAGTGACTCCAATATAGTCGACCGGGTGCATCGTTCGTGCGTAGTTATTTTTGGAGGTCTTGAGACCCGTGTTGATCTGTTGCTACTAGACATGGTGGATTTCGATGTCATGTTGGGGATGGACTGGTTGTCCCCATACCATGCTATCCTAGATTTTCATGCCAAGATCGTGACTTTAGCCTTGCCGGAATCACCCCGAATAGAATGGAAATGTACCTCAAGCCACTCCGTTCGCACTGTTATTTCCTATGTTAAGGCTCGACGCATGGTCGAGAAGGGGTGCCTAGCTTATCTGGCTTATGTTCGTGATTCCAGCGTAGAAGTTCCTTCTATTGATTCAGTTCCTATTGTACGGGAGTTTCCCGAGGTTTTCCCTTTAGACTTGCCGGGCATGCCACCCGATAGGGACATTGATTTTTGTATTCATCTGGCACCGGACACTCAGCCCATCTCTATCCCACCCTATCGTGTGGCCCCGCCAGAGTTAAAAGAGTTAAAGGATCAGTTGCAAGACGTTCTAGAAAAGGGCTTTATCAGGCCCGGTGTTTCCCCCAGGGGAGCACCTATGTTATTTGTGAAGAAAAAGGATGGCTCGATGCAGATGTGTATTGATTACCGGCAATTGAACAAAGTGACGATAAAGAACAAGTATCCACTGCCGAGGATTGTTGATTTGTTTGACCAGCTCCAGGGAGCGAGGGTGTTCTCAAAGATAGACTTGAGGTCAGGCTACCATTCGCTGAAGATCAGGGCGGCTGACATTCCTAAGACAGCCTTTTGCACTAGATACCAGCATTATGAATTCCTTATCATGTCTTTCGGGTTGACCAATGCCCCAGCAGCATTCATGGAGTTGATTAATCGGGTATTCAGGCCTTATTTTGATCTGTTCGTGATAGTCTTTATAGATGACATGCTGGTACACTCCCGCAGCTAGGGAGAGCACGAGCAGCACATCAGAGTGGTTCTTCAAACTCTGAAGGATAATCAGCTATATGCCAAATTTCTGAAATGTGAGTTTTGGTTGAGTTCGGTGGCATTTCTGGGTAACATCGTATCAGTGGAAGGTATTCAGGTGGACCCAAAGAAGATTGAGGCAGTCCAGAATTGGCCTCGACCAACTTCAGTGACTGAGATCCGGAGTATCTTGAGGTTAGCTGGTTACTACCGTCGATTTGTAGAGGGGTTTTCTTCTATTGCAACCCCGATGACCAGGTTGACCCAGAAGGGTGCCCATTTCCAGTGGTCGGATGAGTGTGAGGCCAGCTATCAGAAGCTCAATACAGCCTTGACTACAGCACCAGTGCTGATACTACCTACGGGTGCAGGGCCTTATACAGTTTACTGTGATGCGTCCTGTACAAGGCTTGGAGCGGTATTGATGCAGGATGGAAAGGTTATTGCTTATGCTTCGTTGCAGTTAAAGATACATGAGAAGAATTATCCAGTTCATGATCTTGAGTTGGCAGCGGTGGTTCATGCCTTAAAGATCTGGAGGCATTATCTATATGGTGTGACATGTGAGGTGTACACTGATCACAAAAGCATGCAGTACTTGTTCAAGCAAAAGGAGTTGAATTTACGACAGCAGAGATGGTTAGAGTTGTTGAAGGACTGATGTTACTATCCTATATCACCCAGGTAAGGCCAATATGGTGGCCGATGCATTGAGTAGAAAGTCTGCCAGCATGGATAGTCTCGCATTCA
Organism: Nicotiana noctiflora; assembly: GCA_032618575.1. Classification (NCBI taxonomy): domain Eukaryota; kingdom Viridiplantae; phylum Streptophyta; class Magnoliopsida; order Solanales; family Solanaceae; genus Nicotiana; species Nicotiana noctiflora. The sequence continues at coordinate 97,119 of JASVEL010012955.1, forward strand.
TTCCGGTCGGTCAAAGGCTATTTGCTCTAGATGTCCAGGCCTTAGCCAATCAGTTTGTGAGACTAGACATTTCTGAGCCTAGCAGGGTGTTAGCCTGCACGGTCGCTCGTTCATCTCTATTAGAGCGGATCCGTGAGAGTCAATTTGATGATCCTCATTTGCGTGATTTGAGAGATACTGTACAATGAGGAGGTGCCACGAAGGTAGCTCTAGATGATGACGGAGTATTGAGATTGCAGGGTTGAGTTTGTGTGCCCAATGTTGAGCGGATTCGAGAGTTGATCATAGCGGAGGCCCACAGTTCGCGGTATTCTATTCACCCGGGCGCCGCGAAGATATACCAGGATTTATGGCAATACTATTGGTGGCGCAGGATGAAGAAAGTCATCATTGCGTATGTCGCTCGGTGTCTAAATTGTCAGCAGGTGAAATATGAGCACTAGAGGCCTGGTGGGGTGTTCCAGAGAATCGAAATTCCCGAGTGGAAATGGGAGCGGATCACTATGGACTTCATTACTGGACTTCCTTTGACTCGGAGGAAATTTGATGCTATTTGGGTCATTGTTGATAGCTGGCCAAGTCATCACACTTCATTCGAGTATCTATCTCATACTCATCAGAGAGGTTAGCAGAGATTTACATCAGGGAGATTGTTCGTCTTCATGGGGTGCCGGTGTCTATTATCTCTAATTGGGGTACGCAGTTTACCTCGCGGTTCTGGAGAGCGGTCCAGCAGGAGTTAGGCACCCAGGTTCAGTTGAGTACAACTTTTCATCCTCAGACGGACGGCCAGTCCAAGAGGACTATTCAGATTCTAGAGGATATGCTCCGAGCCTGTGTCATTGATTTTGGAGGCTCGTGGGACTAGTTTCTTCCATTGGCGGAGTTCGCCTACAATAATAGCTACCAGTCTAGCATTCAGATGGCCCCTTATGAGGCATTGTATGGTAGGCGATGTCGGTCTCGAGTCGGATGGTTTGAGTCGGGAGAGGCTCGGTTATTGGGTACAGACTTAGTTCAGGAGGCCTTGGATAAGGTCAAGACTATCCAGGAGAGATTGCATTCAGCTCAGTCCAAACAGAAGACTTATGCGGATCGTAAGGTTCGAGATGTAGATTTCATGGTTGGTGAGCGGGTATTGATTCGAGTGTCGCCTATGAAGGGCGTGATGGGGTTCGGGAAGAAGGGCAAACTCAGCCCTAGGTAAATTAGCCCATTTGAGATTCTGGACAGAGTGGGAGGGGTGGCTTACAGACTAGCTTTTCCGCCTAGCTTATTAGTCGTGCATCCAATTTTTCATGTATCTATGCTTTGGAGATACCACGGCGATCCCACACATGTGTTAGACTTCAGTACTTTCCGATTAGACAATGATTTATCCTACGAGGAGGAGCTGGTGGCCATTCTAGACCGACAGGTTCGACAGTTGAGGTCGAAAAGTTATCCTTCTGTTTGTGTTCAATGGAGAGGTCAGTCTCCTAAGGCATCGACCTGGGAGTCCGAGTATGATATGCGGAGCCACTACCCACATTTGTTCCACGACTTATGTATTTCCTTCTCTTGTCCTTTCGAGGACGAACGGTTGTTTTGAGGTAGAGGATGTGACGACCCAAAGGGTCATCACCAGTTTTCCTCACTTGTTCCGCACTTCCGAGGCCTTGAAAACCTCATTCTATATTGCCTCGATTTACGTGCATGATCTGGGCATGTAGCTGGAAAGATTTTGCGACAGAATATATGAATTCGATGTGAAATTTGAAGAAAAATGATATTATTATTGATATGGTTGACTTCGGTCAACATTTTTGGTAAATGGACCCGGACCCGAGATCGGACGGTCCCGGAAGGTCCGTAGGAAAATATGGGACTCGGACATGCGTCCGGAGTCGAATTCTGAGGCCTAGAGCCAAAGTTATGGATTTTTCTATTAAATTGTTTTTACAGTATTTATTAAAGGAAAATGAATTAAATGACCTTGGTATCGGGCTCGTATTTTGGCTCCGATGCCCGGCACGTCTTAAATATTATATATGAGCTTTTTGCAAAGTTTGGTGACATTTGGATGTCGTTTGATGTGTTTTGAACCTTGAGTTCCAAATTTGAAAGTTATGAAACTAAAAAGGATGATAATCATGAACTTGAGGCTTGATTTGATGAAAACGATATTATATTGGGGATGTGATCGCACGCGCAAGTTTGCAATATGTTTTTGATGCTGTGTACCTGTTTGGTTTGGAGCCCGGGGGTCTCGGGTAAAGATTTGATAGGCCGTTGTTTCAATTTCTGAAAATTAACACAGTTGGTTTTTCACCCACCTGGTGTCTTCGCCAATGCAAAGAAATTCTCGCAATTGCGAAGGTGGCAGACCAAGGCTGTGTTCGCAAATGCGAAGCCTTGATCGCAATTGCGAAGGAGGTCCAGACACGCGTGGGTTCGCAAATGCGAACATAACCTCGCAAATGGGAGGCCTTCAATATTCCGCCCATATTCGCAAATGCGAAGCTTTTGTCGCAAATGCGAAGGCTTCTTTGACCCAGCCAAGTTCGTAAATGCGAAGCTTGTCTCGCAAATGTGAGAGCCCCAGACCCCCAGACCTGTAGTGTTCGCAATTGCGAACAAATGCTCGCAATTGCGACATCCACAGCTGTGCAATTTTATCCTTAAACGGATTTTTCAGTTCTTTATTCATTCTTTCAAAAACCCACACACCACACACGAACCCTCAAGAGCAAATTCACTCCAAAGCAATTGTAAGTCAATTTTTACTTAATTCTTTCAATTCCTAACAACATTAAACATGTTTTTCAATAGAAATCAAAGGTTTTCATGGTAGAAATTCTTGTTTTTGGGTAGAACATAGAGTTTTCATGAAGTGGGTAATTGGACCTCGAATTGAGGTCCGATTTTGAAACAAAACATATATTTGAACTTGTGGGGGAATGGGTAACCGGATTTTGGTCCGAACCCCGAGTTCCGACCATGTGGGGCAAGGGGCATTTTGGGAAATTTTGGGGTAAACTTTGAGAAAACCATTTTTAATCATTGAAACTAAGATATATAGTATTTATTAATGTAATGGAATCAATTGTGATTAGATTCGAGCAAGTTGAAAGCGGAAATTCGGGGTAAAGCTATAGTTGAAGGATAATTTGGGCTTCAAGGCTAGAGGTAAGTGTTTGTTCTATCCTAGCTTGAGGGAATATGATTGTGTGCTATGTGCTATGTGATCGAGTGCGGTGAATGGGCTGTGGTGACGAGCATCCATACACTGGCGTCAAGCATGACCGTGAGTCGTTGTTGATACTTAATGTGAAATGTTTTAAAGATGAATTGTTGAACCCTTGCCGGGTTGTGGAATTGTAAATTGTTTTCCGTTGCCGGGACTTGTTGTAAAGTGGATTATTGCTTTCCCTTGCTGGGACCTTGTTGTGATGATTGTTGTGTCCCTTGCTGGGACGGTTCATGATTATTGTTTTTATTCTTTGCCCTTAACTGTGGTTGTTATTTGGGCGAGGTAGAGTGATAATGCACGAAGGGTGATGCCGTGCCTTGTTTTACTGTTATTGCATGAAGGTTAATGTCGTGCCTTATGTTATTGATTATGCACGAAGGATAATCCCGTGCCTTGTTATTGATTATGCATGAAGGATTATGCCGTGCCTTGTGATTGATTATGCACGAAGGGTAATGCCGTGCCTTGTTATTGAACCATGCACGAAGGATCATGCCATGTCATGGATGTGAGGATGAGAGTAAAAGCACGAAGGTTGATGCCGTGCACTTTATTTGCTTATTTGGTGAGGATGAGAGTAAAAGCACGAAGGGTGATGCCGTGCAACTATTTGCTACTCCTTGTTTGAGATTAACTGTTCCCATTATACTCTGTTTTCCGTTGTTGATTTAATATTTGTTGTTAACTGTTGAGTTTCCCTCTTATGATATTTCTTGTTGAATTTGTTATTTGATATTCCTTGTTATCTTGTGGTGTACATATGTATATAGAATTGCACAGGTTTACGTGCATGTTTGGTCCTAGGCTTGTCATTACTTTGTCGGGATAGGCCATGCACTTACTAGCACATAGGGTTGGATTATGCTGATACTACACATCTGTGCATTTTTGCACAGGTCCAGGTTTTGATCAGGAGCAGCAACAGTAGAGCCTTGCGTGGGAGTTGAGCATTTCGAGACCGAGGTAGCTTGCAGGCGTCCGCAGGCCCAGCGTCTCTTCCACTTACTTATATTATTTACTGTAGTCTCATTGTTCCGAGACAAACATATTTATGTTATTTTCCTTCAGACCTTTATGTGTAGTATTCAGTAGTAGTTCGTGAGTTGGTGATTCCACATCTTGGGTAGAGGATTTCAGTAGTGTTTTGCTTTAGTATTACTTATCTCTATTTTGAAAGTCTTCCGCACTTATTTAATTAATGTTATTGTTCTTGTTGATAAAATGAGTAAGAAATAATGGTAAAATCAGGTTAATGTTGAATGTAGTGGCTTGCCTAGCTACCACGAGTAGTCACCATCACGATCCCGATGTTGGGGGAAAATTGGGGTCGTGACATTAAACGATGAATTTTGATGTTTGTTTTAGGTATGGTGTATCAGGATTCTGATATTTCTGCATCTGCGAAAAATTAGCCGCATAAGCGGTTCCCTAGATGCGGCTAAGATATAGCATAAGCGGTCCATAAGTGACCAGGACAATTCCGCAAAAGCGGACGTTGCCGCTTCAGCGGGTCCACAAAAGCGGAATAGGTACCGCAAAAGCTGAATGGTGAGATCTGCAGAAGCGAATGGCTGGGCGGAAAAGTGGAAGGGCAAGGAATGAAAATCGTATAAGCGGTCAAATGGCTGCAGAAGCAGTCCTGCATAAGCGAAAATTGCTGAAGGAATTTAATGAACAGTGTTCGCGAATTTCAGAAGACAAGAAATATTTTAGACTTTGGGAAGAGGCAATTTTGGGCAATTTGGAGTGGATTCGAAGGGTATTCCATCAGGTATGAATTTATAGACTCAAATAATATTGTTATGGTGTAAAAATAAGGATTAAACATGGAAAATCCAAGGATTTAAGGGATAGAAATGTAGGATAGGGCTTGAAACCTAAGAGAGTTTAAATTGATGATTTTAGGGGTTAAATGGACTCCGATTCTTATGTATTTCATATGTACGGACTTGTGGCGAGATGAGAATTCAAAATATATGGATTTCGTCATTTTTCAAGAAGTGGGCCCAGGGCTTAGATTTTGCCAACTTTGTGTTTTTGGGCATTTTTCGAGTTCTTTCGATTGGGTTATGTTCCATTAGCATATTATAATGAATTCTTTGTGGTTTTTATCATATTCGGCACCTGAGGAGGTTGATTCAAGAGGGAAAGGCTTAGCGGACTAGTCTCGTGATCGATTTGAGGTGAGTATGTAGATGATGACCTGGGGGTTTGAAACTCTGGTATATCACACTGTGATGCTATATTGAGGTGAGACACATACTCTACAGTGAGTGGGGGCGGTTGTGATTGGGGACTACGGCTGAGTCCGCCCGAGTGATGTTGTACTGTATTGTTTGCTAGAAATTAGTTGGTAAACCTCCTACTTGGATGATTATGAATATATTTGGGCTCATTGCCGGTTATTTGGATCCCGTAGGGACTATTATCACTGTTTCCATGATATATAGCATATTTTCATGATATCAGTCCTGAGTTAAACATTGTCTCGAAATGGCTAGAAAAATTCTATGGTTTTAAACACCTAATTTATAATTTCTGATAATTAGAACAAAAAACATTAAGTTTGACTACGCCTGTGTGGCTTGCATGCATATAGCTGGACTGATAGTGGATCGTTCTTTTTGCCGCAACGTATGTTACAATGATATTGCGCTTGGGCTGTAGGAGCACCTCCGAATTCTGATCCCCCATAGTGAGCACGAGTACCCAAATGGATCGGGTTGTGCACCACAGTGGTCATGTGTATTGCATTGCATTCATGCATTGATATCTATCTGCTCTATCTTTTTCTACTTGTTGCTATTAAACTATTAAATGTGTAGGATTACTGCTTGTAGCTTTCCAATGTTGTATATTGGGATTTCCTACTATCATGTCATTATACATGTCTATTACCACTGAGTTGGAAGTACTCACTTTACTCCCTACACCATGTGTGCAGATCCAGGTACTTCGGGAGTTAGCTGAGCTTGTGCGGATCTTAGAGTTTGTCGAAGTTTTTGAGGTAGCCGTCTGATGTCAGCAGGCTCTGACTCCTCCCCTACCCCTTTTTATTTGTCTTTTTGCAGATTTTAGACTATTTATTATTGGAGTCTTTTTACATTGTATTGTTAGACGCTCTAGACTCATGACCCTAGGTCTTTGGGAGTGTATTCAGTATATTTCTATCTTTAAATCAAAACTATTAGCTTTATTGTTGATAATGATATTCAAATAATTGGCTTTGGAGCTTGATGATCGGGTTGATAGTGTAAATGGTCGGGCTTGCCTAGCATTTGTGTTGGGCACCATCACGATTGGATTTGGGGTCGTGATAAATTGGTATCAGAGCCTAGGTTACTAGGCCTCATGAGTCATAAGTCGGTTAGTAGAGTCTCGCAGATCGATATGGAGACGTCTGTATTTATCCTCGAGAGGCTACAAAACCTTTAGCAAACACTTCATATTCTTGAGCTATTGTCGTGCGGCTTTGTTGTTCCGAGAACTAAACTTTTGTAATCTATTCTCTCACAGATGGCGAGAACTCGTGCTACCGGACATGGCGGACGACCACCATTACCACCTGTTAGAGGCGGACGCGTCCGTGGTCGTGGTCGAGTTAGAGCAACAAGGGCAGTACTAGTTGACCCACCAGTTGCCCCTATTCAGGACCAGCCTTCAGCTGGAGATGCACCAACAGCAGCCGCTCAGGCACCGGTAGTGCCCATTGTGATTCTTGGTCTTCAGGAGGCTTTAGCTCAGATCTTATCTATCTACACTGGTTTGGCTCAGGTAGTTTCAACCTCTACTACCGTAGATACTTCTCAGACCGGAGGTGGTCATCAAACCCCCGCAGCTCGTACACCCGAGTAGGTTGTGCAGGGATTACAAAGGTAGCCCAAACTCAGCCTATTACACCAGTTGCTCCTGTTGTGCCAGTTGTACCAGCTCCAGGGTATGTAGCTACACTGATGCCAGACGACGAGCAGCGTCGACTTGAGAGGTTTGGTAGACTTCAGCCTCCTATATTCAGCAGTACTGAAGGCGAGGATGCCCAGGGATTTCTGGACAAGTGTCAGCAGATGTTTCGCACTGTAGGGATCTTAGAGTCGAGTGGAGTGTCTTTTACCACCTTCCAGTTCTCAAGGCTAGCATTTACATGGTGGAGGAGTTTGAGAGGTGTAGGCCCGCGGGAGCAGCACCCCTTACTTGGCAGCAGTTCTCTACTCTCCTTTTAGAGAAGTATGTGCCGCAATCTCGCAGAAAGGAGCTGTACCGACAGTTTGAGTGGTTGATCCAGGGTGATATGACAGTGACCCAGTATGAGTTGAGGTACACGTAGTTGGCTAGACATGATACTTGGATGATCCCAACGGATCGAGAAAGGATCAGGAGGTTTATGAATGGGCTCAACTATCCGATTCGTATTTTAATGACTATGGAGAGGGTGGTAGCAGCTTCATTTGAGGAGGTAGTTAATATGGCTCATCAGATTTAGACAGATCGTCGCTGGGAGTGAGAAGAGAGGGAGGCCAAGAGGCCTCAAGGTTCAGGTAGCTACAGTGGTGCTCTGTCTACGGGCTAGTTCAAGTAGGGCAGAGGTCGTTCTTTCAGGCCTCCTCAGATAGGTCAATTAGAGTACAGTCGGGCTCCTTTCTGCCATGGGCGTTAGAGACATCAGCAGGGCCAGTCTTCACTTAGTTCCCTTCCAGCTTAGAGTTGTACTCGTGCTTCTTCAGCCCAGGGCTCATCTGCGGTGAGGGGTTCCCTTCAGTCCCCTTCTCCTGCTCCGGGTAGTTGTTATGAGTGTGGCAAGTTTGGCCACATGAGGTGACAATGTCCTCAGCTTCGTAGTGGTCGATCTAAGCAGAGGGATCAGCCCTCCTCTTCTACTACATCTACTTTAGCACCATCTCAGTTAGGTAGTGGTGGGGGTTAATCAGCTAGGGTTCGCCATAGGAGTGGAGATCGATCGAGCGGTGGTCAAGCTTAGTTCTATGCACTTCCAAACAGGAGATACGATGTTGCATCAGACGCCGTGATCACATGTATTGTCTCAGTTTGCCACATGGATGCTTCTATTTTATTTGATCCCGGATCTACGTACTCCTATGTGTCTTCATATTTTTTCCATCATTTGAGTATGAACCGTGGTTTCCTTACCTTGCCTGTCCATGTGTCTACCCCGCTGGGTGATACTATTATTGTGGATCACGTATATCAATTCTGTCTTGTTACTATTGGGGTATGGAGACCCGAGTTAATTTGCTATTGTTGGGTATGGATTGGCTACCTCCGTACCATGCTATTTTGGACTGTCATGCCAAGACAATTGCATTGGCCATTCTGGGTATTTCGAGGATTGAGTGGCGAGGTTTGAATGATTATGTTCCCGGCCGGGTGATCTCTTTCTTAAAGGCCTAGTGGATGGTTGAGAAAGTATGTTTATCATATTTAGCATTTGTGAGAGATGTTGGAGCTGAGACTCCTAGTATTGAATATATGCCCGTTGTGAGAGATTTCCCAAATGTGTTTCCATTAGGCGTGCCGGGCATGCTGCCGGACATGGATATTGATTTTAATATTGATCTGGTGCCGGGAACTCAGCCCATCTCTATTCCTTCTTATCGTATGGAACCAACTAAGTTAAAACTATTGAAGGAGAAACTTTACGAACTCCTAGATAAAGGGCTTATTCGCCCGAGTGTGTCCCCGTGGGGTGTACCGATGTTGTTTGTCAAGAAGAAAGATGGCTCAATGAGGATGTGTATTGGTTAAAGGCAGTTGAACAAGGTAACAATGAAGAACAAATATTCTCTACTGCGCATTGATGATTTGTTTGACCAACTCCAAGGAGCGAGGGTATTCTCGAAGATTGATCTTCATTCAGGCTATCACCAAGATTAGGGATTCTGATATTATGAAGACAACTTTCAGGACGAGATATGGGCATTATGAGTTTCTAGTTATGTCTTTTGGGCTGACTAATTCCCCAACCGCATTCATGAATTTGATGACTAGTGTGTTCCGGTCGTATCTAGATTCCTTTGTGATTGTGTTTATTGATGACATCCTAGTGTACTCGCGTAGCCAAGAGAAGCATGCTTGGAATTTGAGAGTAGTATTGCAGAGATTGAGAGAGGAAAAATTGTATGCAGAGTTCCTCAAGTGTGAGTTCTGGCTTAGGTCTGTAGCTTTTCTAGGACACGTAGTCTAGTGATTGCATTCAGGTTGACCCAAAGAAGATCTAGGTAGTGCAGAGTTGGCCTAGACCGTCTTCAACTATGGAGATCCAGAGATTCCTAGGTTTGGCAGGGTATTATCGCTGATTTTGTCTAGGGATTTCATCTATTATTTCATCCTTGACCAAGTTGATGAAGAAGGGTACACCATTCATATGGTCGGACGAGTGCGAGGAGAGCTTTCAGAAGCTAAAGAAAGCTTTGACCACAACTCCAGTATTAGTCTATCCATCAGCTTCAGGTTCTTACATCGTGTATTGTGATGCTTCGAGAGTTGGGATTGGGTGTGTGTTGATGCAAGAGGGTAGAGTTATTGCTTATGCTTCTTGTTAGTTAAAGCTTCATGAGAAGAACTACCATGTTCATGAGTTGGAGTTGGCTGCCATAGTTCATGCCTTGAAGATTTCGAGGCACTATTTATATGGCGTGTCTTGTGAGGTGTATACTGATCATTGCAATCTCCAGCACTTGTTCAAAAAAAACTAAATTTGAGGCAGCGAAGGTGGCTTGAGTTGCTCAAGGATTATGACATTGCCATTTTATATCATTCGGGGAAGGCCAATGTAGTGGTTGATGCTTTGAGCTGAAAAGTGGTTAGTATGGGCAGCTTGGCGTATTAGGGGAGAAGCCCTTTGCAGTTGATGTTCAGGCTTTTGCCAATCGGTTGGTGAGGTTAGATATTTCAGAACCTAGCCGGGTGTTGGCTTGTGTGGTATCTCGGTCTTCCTTATATGACCGCATTCGTGGGCACCAGTATGATGATCCACATTTTCTATTCATACAGGTGCCGCAAAGATGTATCAGGATTTGAGACGGCATTATTGGAGGATATTGGGAGTCATGTAGCTCGGTGCCTCAACTGTCAGAGATCATGTATGAGCATCAAAGGCCCGATGGTGTGCTACAATGTATAGATATTCCCGAGTGGAAATGGGAGAGGATTACTTCGAACTTTGTGAGTGGTCTCCCTCAGACAGCGAGGAAATTTGATTCAATTTGGGTGATTGTGAATCAGCTGACCAAGTCCACGCACTTCATTCCTGTATGTACTACCTATTATTCAGAGCGGCTGGTAGAGATTTTCATAAGAGAGATTGTGCGATTGCATGGGTCCCATTTTCTATTATGTCAGACAGAGATACTCAGTTTACTTCTCAGTTCTAGAGGACCTTTCAGCAAGAGATGGGTTCACAGGTAGAGTTGAGCACTGTGTTTCATCCTCGGACAGACAGGCAGTCCGAGCATACCATTCAGATATTGGAGGATATGTTGTGTGCCTGTGTTATTGCCTTCGGAGGTTCTTGGGCTGATTACTTGCCTCTTGCAGAGTTTTCTTACAACAGTTACCAATCTAGTATTTAGATGGCGCCATATGAGGCCTTATATGGGAGACGGTGTAGATCTCCGGTTGGTTTGTTTGAGCACCGCGAGGCTAGGTTGTTGGGGACAGAGTTGGTCCAGGATGCCTTAGCTAAGGTGAAGGTGATTCAGGTTAGACTTCATACAACTCAGTCGCATCAGAAGAGTTTTGCGGACCAGAAGGTACTGGATGTATCTTATTCAGTGGGAAGGTCTTGCTGAAGGTTTTGCCTACGAAGGGTGTCATCAGATTTTGAAAGAAAGGGATGTTGAGTCCGGGGTTCATTGGCCTTTTTGAGGTACTCAGGAGGATTGGAGAGGTGGCTTATATGCTTGCTTTGCCACCCATCCTATCAGGAGTTCATCCGGTATTTCACGTATCTATGCTTAGGAGGTATGTTAGGGACCCATCTTATGTGTTGTACTTCAGTACAATTCAATTGGATGATGACTTAAGTTATGATGTGGAGCATGTAGCTACTTTGGGTTGATAGGAGCATAGATTGAGGTCTAAGGATATTACGTTAGTGAAGGTGCAGTAGAGAGGTCGGCCCATGGTGGAAGCCACTTGGTAGACCGAGCAGGAGATGCGGAGCAGATATCCTCACTTGTTTGAGACTCCAGGTATGATTCTTGACCCGCTCGAGGACAAGCGTTTGTTTTGGTTGGGGAGGATGTGACAACCCGGCCCATCATTACATGAGTTACCGTCCCGTTTCCCCCTTATTATATTGCTTCATATTTCAATATCGGTATTAAAGTTGATCGAGTGTAATTGAATTGGTTTTTGTTGAAAATGAGGCACATAGCCTCTTAGAAGAAAAAGTTTATTTTAGAAAACTCAACTAAAAGTTGACTATATGGATAAAAGGCTCGGATGTGAATTCTAGTGGTTCGATTAGCTTCAGGGGATGATTTGTGACTTAGAAGTTCAATCGGAATTGAATTTGGAAGACCAGTGTAGAATTAGGCTTGAATTGGCGAAGTTTGGGTTTGGGTGATGTCCGATTGGTAGGTGAGATTTTTATCCAAGGGTCGAAATGGAATTCCGGGAGTTGGAGTAGCTTCATTAGGTGATTTTTGATATGTTTACAATTTTTCAGGTCATTCGAACGTTGTTTAGTTGGGTTTTTGATGGAATGCGCATTTCGGAAGTTTTGAAAATAATTAGGCTTGAATCCGATGTATTTTATTGATTTTAGCATTGTTTGATTTGTTTCAAGGATTGGAACATGTTTTCATAAGGTTATAGGATGTGTTGATACTTTTGGTTGAGGTCCCGGGGGCCTCGGGGTGATTTCAGGTGGTTAAACGATGAATTTGGATGTTTGTTTCAGGTCTGGTGTATCAGGCTTCTGATATATCCGCATCTGCAGAAAAGGAGCCACATAAGCGTTTTCGTAGATGCGGCTAAGAGATCGCATAAGAGGTCCATAAGGGACAGGGGCAATTCCGCAAAAGCGGACGTGGTGTCGCTTTAGCTGGTCCGCAAAAGCAGAATAAGTACCGCAAAAGTGGAATGGTGAGATCCCTAGAAGTGGATGGCTGGGCGCAAAAGCGGAAGGCCAAGTGTTTAATGAAAATCGCATAAGCGGTCAAATGGGCGCAGAAGTGGTCCCGCATAAGAGGTAGCGGGACCACAGAAGCGCAAAATTGCTGAAGGGTTTTAATGAACAGTGTTCGTGAATTTCAGAAGATAAGAAAACATTCTAGACTTCAGGAAGAGGCGGTTTTGAGCGATTAGAGAGGATTCGAAGGGGATTCCATCAGGTATTGTCACACCTACTTTTATATATATATATATGTATATATATAGGGATTCCATCAGGTATTGTCACACCTCCTTTTATATATATATATATATATATATATATATATATATATATATATATATATATATATATATATGCTCTTTATCGAGCCCGCTTATTTACTTGCACCCCTGGAAAGGATATAAACAAAAAGGGAAGAAGTTTTTCCAATTTAAGGACAGTCGAAACGGGATTAGTTTATTTTAATTTTCAGAGTCTCCACTTGAGAATGTAATGGTGTTTCAAGTAACTGGTTTAATCCCGAACCAAGGAAAGTTTGACTCTATTATAGTCTGCGGAGTAGAAATCCGGATAAGGAATTCTGTTAATCCCGGAGAAGGTGTTAGGCACTCCCGAATTCCCTGGTTCTAGCACGGTCGCTCAACTGTTGTATTTGTTTTTATCTGATTTCTTTATACATTTCAATTTATGTGAATTTATTAATATTCCGCTTTATCATTTTAAGGAACTGCAACGTCGTGAAAATACATTTCGGGCCACACCGTACCAGTACGCCAGTGACTTTTAATACATTTCGACTTCGTTGAGATTTAGATTTGGGTCATATAAATGTACACCCATACTTGACAATGTATATTATAAATCGCCCCTAAAATATCTACGCCTTGTTAACTTTGGGAAAGACCGTGAAATTCGCTAAATGGTTCTTCCAAATCTAAATGTTTTATAACAATTAATTAAGGGCCTGTGCATTTTATTCTTAAACGAGGCTCATCTCATTTATTTTAAGAGGTCAAACCTAAGGTGTGCTACATTTTCTACTATTGTTATTTTCTCACTAAAGTAACAAATAATGCTGCCTAGTTGTGATTTGTATTTTTATTTCATTTACGTTCAGGCCTTCATGTGCTTTGGGGCCTTGCAACCAGGCCAGCGCAAAACAGAGCACAACGGTGCTTAGGGCTTCTTGTAGCCTAGTTCATATATATTGATATGTTCAAATAAGCAATGAAGCTATCACTATTGGATCTGGGCTTTTATGCGTGAATCAGGCCCATATTACTAACGTGAATCCAAAAATATGCACAAATGTTATCACTAATCTAATAATGAACTTACACGGTCATAATAACTGGATATTATCAGACATTAATCAAGGCAATAATTCCGAACTATTATTTGAACATTACTGTTTTGACTTATTCAGATTAACTACACCTATTTTTTAAACGATCCACAGATTAACTATCATTAAAAACCAATTTCTACTATTATTTGTCAATTGAAAAGCTACATATTCAAATGCAAAGTTGAATTATTGCTTTGTTCAACTGGAAATATTAAATTAAACTAGAAAATATATTTGAATTGAAGTACATATTCGTTCATATTGAAATAGTTATTTTATACTCATTATTGAAGACTTATTATTATTTCTCTTATATAGCATAAATTAATCTGAGCTTATCATATTAACTAACAAAAACTTGAATCTGACGAACTCATACTTTTATATTAAATCTGACTATAACAAACTAAAGATAACAAATGAATTTTTCCAAATCTCATTGCATTTCTGATTCGTAACAACTGAATATCCAAAAATCTCAACCAAAACAGATTTTAACACGTTTTCAATTTTTTTAATCTCTAATCTAATGAAACTGTTTTTCTATTAATCTAATTCACATGTGATTTTCTATGTACTAATTAAACTAAGCTACTAAAAAATTTCAATAATCCGAGTCCAAAGTCTAATAGTATAGTAGTCCAGTTATACATAAGACTTACCTAATGAATACACATGAATCTATCTAATTCTAAATCTACAAAATAAGCAGAATCAGAAGCCAGTAAAACTAGTCGAACATTTTTATATCTTCAAATTTGTGACTACATCTTCAAGTTTCAGAAGTGTACCTGGAAAGGCAAAATAAGTTTGATAAGTTCTAAAGCAATAAGAGGAGAAGGATCAGCAATAATAGGACTCCAACAGACAATAAACCAGCAGATTCACAACAAGTGCACAACGACAAGATTTGATCACAAAAACCCTCAAAAACCCAAACAACTTTCCAAGGAATAACCACAGCAATACACAGCTTAAGCAACCAAATTCAGATCAAATAAACAAAGATCAACCGACGAAATACCAAAACTCAAGATAATTTCAACTGGAACTCGAGACAAATTCAATGGAACAGTAGTATTAGAGAATCTCCTAAGGATGAACTGGGAAATTTGAATTTTTAAAGATTAGAAAGATTTTCAGAATATTAGACCTTCCAAAACTTATTAAAAGTGGCCTAGTGAGGCCTATTTATAGAACAAAAATGAGAGGGAATTTTGAATTAAATATTATAATTTTTCACCCCTCTTCTTATGATTTATTTTGAGAGGACTACACTAGTTTTAATCATAAATGCGCTAGAACCCCTTCTAGAAGGTTCTAGTGGCATCTACCCTAATCCAATACCCTTAATTGTCTAAACTACCCTCACTTGCTTTCAAATTTCACCCAATTGCCCTTTTATTATGCCCAGACTACCCTTTATTCTTTATCCAATTACCTGTGAACAAGGTAGCATTACCAATTACACCCTTACCCTCTTAGGTTTATTACAGTACACCTATTAACTTTCCCCATTTAGCCCTGCCTTTTCCTTTTATTTACCCTTTAACCCCATTATTAATCAGAACCCAAAAGTCAAAGTCAAAATCAATTTACAAAATTAACCAAACAATAGACAGTTTCACAGATAAAAATCAAATTAGTGTCTAAGTAATCAATTAACAAGATTCAAAGGAACATTTAGATAGAGGTAGAATCTAATTAATAGAAAACCTAATTACTAATTCGATTTTATCAAATAAAACCCTAGAAATATAAGTGTGGCTATTATGAACAACAAACATACATTTTTTACTAAGAACTTTAATCAGAGAAGAGAGATTACAACCATGCGATTCACAAATAAGAAAGATCAGAAAGAAAAGAGGTTATAGGCATGCAATTCAGGAACCAAATAATTCGAAATACTTAGCTTTCCTTCTTTATTCTTCTTTTCTTTCTTTCTTTCTCTTATTTTCATTTTTCTTCATTTTTCTTGATTATCCGGAACTTTGGAAATTCTAGATACCGTTTTCTTGGACTTTTGCTCTCAGGCATACTTATCGAGTCTCTTTTTTTTGTGAAAAAGGTTCTTGGAACGTGAGGCTGGGTGTTATGGTGTTGTACAGGGTGGTTTTTGAAATAAGGGTGTTCGCCGGAGTACGTTTCTGGTGATACCTTATGACAGATTCGAGGATTTTCGGGCTTATTCAAAGGAAGCTACTTAGATGGGGTTAAAGAGGAGACGTAGGAGGTTGTGGGGTGTTAAGGAGGGGTTCTATTTCATAGGTGGTGTTCGCCGGAGTAGGGTTCCGGCGACACCTTTTGGGTTATTCGAAGGTTTCGAAGGGTTTTCAGGGAAAACCAACGGGATATGGTGAAAGAGGGGATGGAGGAGGCTAAGGGGTGTTCATGGTGGTTTGATCAGAGATGGTGATGAACCACCGCCGGTAAGTTTTCGGCAATGGTTGAGAGTATTCCTACGCGGCTAGGGTTTGAGGTTAGAAACGAATGGTGTAAATGAGATGATATGTGTAAAGTTTGTGTATATAAAATCCTTTGAAGATCTCTGGCCGTTGGATGAATTGAATCGACGGCTCAGATTCAATCACCCCTATACGATGTCGTTCCAATTAATTGATCACTTAATCGTGGCCATTGGATTAATGATATCAATGTAAGCACGTAATTTTTGACCCGCGCAATTTTCAAAAGTATTATTTTTAAAATATCTAGTTATTTTAATTTTAATAGGATTTAACCTATTTTTCACTTTTAGTCTAATAGCAGAATATAAAATTCGAAAACACAAAAATATTTTTTGTTGAATTTTATCTTTTATCTTTCTATTTAAGTTAAGGCCATTAGTCTTTTGTAGTAATATTAAATTAAGTTTGCTATCATTTTAATTAACTTTTCTCTGCCTTGAGTTTAATATATAATTTTTGAAAACTAGTGGTTCATATCAATATAAATTTATGAATATTTAAAGTCAATTATTAATATTCTAGTAGTATTTTGCTAATGATTTTTAGATTTTAAGCCCAAATTTAAAGCCCAAAATACCTTACCCAACATCCTTGACCCATTTTCTACCCGTCCAAACCCACTGACACGCCCGTTTGTCTTTAATCATAGCCATCCATCTCCTATAACCCTAGTTTCATCTTTTACACATAAACTAAGCACACAAAAAAAACCCTAGCAGACCTAAGAGACAACCGCCGTCTCCAGCCTCTAAACCGTCGGAAACAAGCCATCATTCCATCCTCTCCATTGCGCGACCTTCATTACACCACCACTGACTCCCGTCACCTGAACCAGCAGCTTTGCCGAAAAAGAAATAAGCTTCAGCCGCTGCCGGCCATCTGACCAGCAGCACCGCTGACAGACGACCAGACCCCCCCTTCTCCATCTACATCACTATCAACTAGCACCAAATGACCACCCGTTCTCCTCAAGCCCGTTGCCCAAAACACCCCAGAAAGCCATCCTTGTCTATCACCGCTGCCTTCTTCCAAGAGACTACCCGTTCCTGGTCAGTTGCAGACATGAACATATTCGTTTTCTACTCCTTTGCATCATCTTTTGAGTCAAGTATTCTAGTGAAATTGGAGGCGTGATCGAGGCAGTGAGGTTTTCTGATTGGGGTGTCCATTCGCGGCTTGTCGTCCCCTGATTGAAGGCCCTGGTTGGTCGTGTTAGATATCAAAGGTCCATTCATGACCATTTAACTTGAAATCTCTTAGTTGATTTATTTGATATTAAATTTAGTTTATGAACTTCTTTGTTGTTTGTCTTATTCTAGATTGATGAATTCTTTGTAGTAAAAAGGTCATTTGGTGGACCAAAGATATTTGAGGGTGAAATATAAAATCAAGTAGGTGATTTTACACTTTTCCATTATTATCCAAAACAAACAAAAAAAATTGAAAATTTAAAATCTAAAAAGATTTTACACTTTCCAATTATTTTCCCAAAAAAAAAAACTAAAAATTTAGATTTTCCATCATTTGCAAAAAATTCAAAAAAAGGGAGAAAAAGAAAATTAAAAAAGACTTCACATTTTCCATCATTTTTCAAAAAGTCAAAATCCAAATTAGTGTCGTTTTTTGTAGTTTTTTTCCATATCCAATCTTCCCGAACTATGCGAACCTGATTTTCGTCTTTCGGGGCGAGATACGTAGGCAACCCACATAGAGTCCGGTCTTCCTAGTAAATCTTAGGTTCTTGGCTTTGTGGGGTCTTAGCCAAATCTTGCATGCCTAGCCACTTTTGGCCACATCAGTCATTCTTGCAAAATGGGGTCAATTTTGCAAAGTGGTTCAATTACCCATGTCTTAGGATCTGGAGTCCATAACTAGGTGACATATTACTTTAAAGTCCTTCTTTTTTGAGTTTGCATCTTTAGCCACTTCTGGCCATATCGATTGTTTTGCAAAATGGGTCATTTTTGCAAATTAATTTTTAGGGCATAATTAATGGGAGTTTGAATCTATATAAGCCTTAGGGAGGTATGTCCATGTGTTATAGGTCACAATTGTTGAGTTTGCGTTAATAGCCATATTTTATCTACGTAGCTCCTTTTGCAAAAATAGCCTTAATTGTGTCTTGCACGTGTCCAATAAAAGGTGTTATGGCGTCACATGTATCTTGAGTCACTAACTCTATTTGATCTTATTTTTTCCATTCAGGTATGAAGTAATTTGCTAGAGTTCAAGCATGAAAAATACCCAGGATTCTAGTCAAGACCATTGCACACGAGCTGCTTGGGGAAACCTTTTATTTTTTTAGTTTATCTTATGTTGTCTTTCAATTTTTAGTCATGTACAGTTGTATCGAGTGTCAGTCTAGTTAAGATTGTCGAGTCTATAGTACTTCCTGTATTGTATTTGAAAAGCCAAAAATATTATAAATGAAATATCCCAAAAAGATTTTGTTTCTTAGTTTATTTTATCCATTACTTTTTCAAGAACTACGCTTGATCTGATTCATGAGGGGCATGATACGTAGGCAACCTACATGGGGTTCGATCGAATCATTTTTTCTGAAAACTAAAAATAGAAAAAAGGAAATAGAAAAAGAAAAAAAGAGAATGAATTGTGGATGTTAGGAAGGAGAGGAAAGAAAAGAGTGACAATTAAAGAGAAAGCGAAAGGAAGGAAAATGAACAATCCAAGAAGTGCTGGAAAAGAAAGAAAAAGAAGGTTGAAGTGAACAAAATTGGGATGATGCCAAATGACCTTCTGACCCTCGAAGCCATTCTAGAACCATTAACTGTTGCTAGGGCATTGTACGCAATGTGATATTTTTAAATGATAAATGCTCTAACGCTAACGTGTTGACGCTGCTCTTTGTTACTTTCATTGTTGTCATAACAGAGGGTGGTTAATTGGTGGCACTTCAGCGATTCTTCCGTACAACACAAGGTCAAAGGGTAAGGTACCCATGGCTAGCAAAGACTTGGAAACAAGAGTTGCTAACCCGTCGAGGGAGGTTCAGATGTCGGAATCTGAAGTGAAAGAGGAGGTCCAGAGGTTGAAGCAGCAAATGGCAGAAATGTATCAGTCTTGGATTGGGGGCATCCTCCACCTTTATTCCCCACTAACCACACTGAAAACCTTACAACTATCCCACCACTATCACAGGCCCAGGTTCCTACTACCGTCGACCTTTCACCTCAATAAGCACCCGGTTTTACCTCATACCTCAATTACCCTGGCATTTCCTCCTAAATTTTCAATGCTCTACCAGCCAAAACAACCTTATACCCTGCTTCGACATCTGCTCCTATTGTTGTAGCTCCTCCACCAGCTACTCTTCCTCGATCTTCTAGCGAGACTCTATTCAAAGCTCCTAATGCCTAAGGAAAGAGACCTAAGGAAAGTTTTAAGGAGTTTTGGTTCAGGTGGAATGAACAAGTCGCTGAGATTAGTTCTCTAATTGAGAGAAATGATGTTGTTGAGCCCCGCCAACAACATGATCCAGTGAGCATTCCTTCTAAATGTTTTCAACCTCAATACCAACCCCATAAATATCCTCACACTCCAAATAATCCACCCCAATGCTACTTTCCTCCACAGAATCCCCAAAGGTATACCTCATTTTTGCAGTACTATATCCATAATACACCACCATATGATCCATACTCACAAAATCTACAACGTCTTGCGCCGCCTCCATAGACGTCTTGCTCACCTGTATAAACATATCACCCCTACCCGATAGAGGTTCTAACCAAGGCTGGAGAACAAAGTGAGAAGGCAGCAGCAAAGAGAAAAGTCTTTCACTCCTAATTGTGAAGCATATGCCAGTCTGTTCCAAAGGTTGAGGCAATTGGACATGTTGAAGTCGATTCAGATAAAAATGCTGAAGCAGTTTCCAAAGAATTTTGATTTTTCTCAAAGGTGTGCATACTGCTCTAATGCCCCGGGGCATGATATAGAAATGTGTTGGCATCTAAAAAGAGCAGTCTAGAAGCTTATTGATGCAGGTGACATTATCGTGCAAATTCCAAATGCAGCAGATACTAGCCAAAGTCCATTATATGTTCATAATGAGACGCATATGGTAGACATGACTTGTGTGGAAAAGGAATATGAGGACTGTCCTGAATCCCTTGAGGGGCCACCTACCGCAAAGTTCTTAGTGCTCTTAGTTTCGATTCCAGAGGTTGATCTTGAGGACGAGTTGGCAAAAATGGCCCTAAAGCTATTTGCTAAGATCAATGTGATGGAAATGGGTGAAGGTACTAGTAATCTTGATGTGCAGCCCATTGTCTAATATGTAAGGCTAATTGGAAAGACACTCCTTTCTGGCTAGCCAGGGAGGAGTCGTGGTAGTTTATTTTGTTATCTTTTCTGTTTGTTCGCTTTATTTAGGGTTGTAATCCGGACAAGGCCTTAGGGCTCCAACCTTTCTTCTTCTTATTTTGTTTAGTTCGTTTAGTTGTAGCAACTCGGCTAGAGCTATTTAGGATTGTCCCGGGGTTGTAACCCATGTCTATTTTGCTTGTCTTATTCAAATCCTATTCACCATCTGTCTAATACAATCTCTTATGTTCTGTTAATTCTAGTCAATCTTTGTTTAGGTCATTTTTCCTTTTATAGTTCTTTTCATGTCATCTCTAGTGACATTACATGCACGCAAAATTCTCATACTGATCTTGAAAGTTAGTCTAATCATGAAGCATTGGCACAGTTTTGAACATGACAAATGAGGCATTTGAGGAAACAAGTAAAGATTCATGCATTCTGTGATGACTTGAAGCTCGAATTGAGTGAAACTGAGGTAGTAAGTCTGGAAATCAAGAGGTTAATGAGAGCATACTACAAGGAAATGTCTCTGAAACTGTTTGAGGTAAATCAATTAGTACTAAAATGCATTCTTCCATGTCAAGATAAGGTTGAGTCAAGTCTGCTTTGAACTGCCAAGGGTCATTCATTATGAAAAAGGTATTGCCCATTGGCACTTTTTGTTTGTGTTGATATCATCAATCGATACTATGTGTGTTTTGATAGCTTATCTTCAATCGCATGTTTGTACTTGGTATTTTTTGAGTTTGGTATGACGAAGGCATTTATTTCTACTACCCAAACACTTTTATCCTTTGCTACCCATTTTGAGCCTTAATTCGTTTTGTTTCATACCCCTCTTTTGGAATCAGAAATAAAGTTAGCAACCAAAAATCAAAAAGAAAAGAAAAAAAGGAAAAAAAGAAAAAGAGAAAAGAAGAAGAAAAAAAAGGAGAAGAGGAAAAGAAGAAAAAATAAAAAATAAAAAAAAAAAGAGAAAAAGAAAAAAAGAAAAAAAGAAAGAAAACAGAAAAGAGAAGAAATTAGCTTTGTCTTTTGAACTACATTCGACCTGATTCTTGAAACCATATGATACGTAGGCAGCCTTACGGTTTGGTCACACCAAATAAAATATTTCATAATCTCCTGAAATCAATACTGGGTAGATTTTCTAAGAAATCCCATCAAAGAAAAATCCAAAAAAATTCCCTAAACTTCATGAAATTGGGGCAGAAGTTTTAATTTTGAACCCTTTCACCTTGAATTATTTTTAGCCTTCATGCTACCCTTTCTTTCCAACCCTGTCCAAATGCCTACATTACGGTCCAAAGAAAGACCTTCTGACCAATCTTTGAGGATGCCAAATCAAGTGTGTGGTGAAAGTATGATCATCCTGCATCATGGGTAATACCTTTGCTTTCAGCACAATAAGGGAAAATGATAAAATGAGAGAGTCTTATTGGTGAAAACCCTCAGGGGCACCGTGATGCAATGGTGACTTAAGAAAAGAGCAAAATGAGGAGGCTTTATTGTGAAAAACTTCATGGCACTACAATTCGATTGAGGATTGTGGATCAAATGGGAAAATTGAAGCACTGAAGCCCAGTTTCACAGCGAAGAGGTACAACAAGAGTTAAATATTAGACTTTCTTGAGAGATTAGGCCACTTAATCCAAAGGTACATGTCCTGGTCATTAGGGTTGGTATCATGTCTGATAAGTTTCTACTTCATAATTTTTTTGTTAGGTATCATTTCTTTCCCTTGTTCCTTATTTTGTTCCCCTCGTTTTGTTTGAGTCCCTTCTCATGTGTGTTTGGTCAGAACCAGTAAGAAATGACTTCAAAATTTGCTTACAAGTTTTCCAATTGCCCAAAATGAATTTGGCTAGCACCTCAAAGTGGCATAAGTCAGGGAGAAGTAGTATACACATTGAGTTGGTAACGATCAACATTTTTTGGAATTCATGTGAAATGCAAGGGTTCGGTAAATGTCAATTCATGAGCAAAATGAAACAGATAGAGGATATTGGGATCGAATGGAGCAGAGGTGTTTTCTGTGATAAGGATTGAAAGAAAATGGGCAGTCGATGACAGTCGAGGTCGTCTTTTTAACCAAAATATTGAACTTCGATTAAAGCCAAAAAATAATAGAGAAATCGGGTTACTGATAATCAAGAGACCAAAAAAATGTGGTAGGCTTTCAATAATTATAATAGACAGTAAAAATGATTGTATTTTAGTGATTGTTGTGTCCTACAATGGGTTTAACTTCCTCGTTTTATAGCCTCTAGATGGAAGAATAAAACGTAAGTTTTAATGAGCAATAAATGACATTAAATAGGTCGTTACACAATTATTTTCAATAAATGCTGATCCTTTAATGCATAGGATGTTCAATGATTGAATTTAGACTCCTTTCTGCCTTTAGATCCATGCTTTAAATGCATTTTTTGGCTCGTTACCGTTGGATATCTTGAACAGATACAAAGCTCGTGTCTATTTTCTGTTGATGTCCTTTATCTCCGTAGTTAAGTTCTCACTTGTTCTAAAAAAGTACGGGACTTCTTTAATCGAATTTCACCCCATGCCTAATTTACTTCTTCATATCTCCTCCTCAAAATAATAAAAAAAAATTTGTTTGATATTCTATATGTCTTGCCACGTCATAAAAAGTTTTTTCCCAATACAGATTGTCCCCCCACTTTCCATTTATTTATCATTTAAATATATGGGAAGTGGATTCTTACAAAAGGGAATTTTTGAAATCATAAATGTTGTGTCAGTATTGGTGCTTCAATTGTCTCCTCCATTTAATGCTCTTTACACATGTCACCTTCTGATTCGACCCTGCGGCCCTATACCTTTTTTTCCAGGCTTTCTTAACCTTTCTTTTAGAGAAGTGACAGTTCTCTTTAATATAGTTTTCCATTTATACCTCTTTAGTTTTACTAGTTGTCTCTTTACCATACTCTGAATCTTCAACTTTCTTCTGCATCCAGTAATCCGTTTTTCCTTTCTTCCAAGAACCAATTTTAACCGGCAATGTCATCTTCAAAATCTAACCCCAGAAAGATCCCGAACCTTGCTCAGTTTTTTAATGCCCATTCTTCGCTTAGGCTCAGCAAAGACAAGGAGGGAAGACTTCGTTCTTTAAGGTCATCGCGCGAGGGGTCATCTGGTAATACCCCTTCTTCTCCAAACCCGAATGTCTCAAGTTCTTCTTCTATAGTTTCTCCCTCTAAAGGTAAAGAACTTTTTGACCCTTCTTCAGAACCTTCGATTGAGGACATTGTTCCTAGTGACTTATCCTTCTCGAGTGATAAAACGTCACTCTTGAAGCAAGCAAAAAAGTTGGATAAACTTAATGCTTATGTTTCTCTTGTAACCGAACTCTCAATTCCTACCATTAGGAAGGAGTGTAATTGGAAAGAAAATCTTTGAGTGTCCATTCCTACTATTCAGCAAAGGATCTCTTCTTCTAGGAACGGATATTCATTTATGTAATTGGAGAGAAAATCTTCGAGTGTCCATCCTTAATTTTGGCCATTTTTTCAATGTTTGCCTAGGTCAAGTCAGCCCATTAGTATGGAAGGTAGTGGCTTGTTTGAGATTTTTGTCTACAAAGGCCAAGGTTCATTTCACCTTGGCTCACCTCATCCACTTGTACCATCCGAACCTGATGCGTCATGGTTTCTTTACCTTAACTGCAAGGGGTAAAAAGGTTTTTGTAAACCTGGACGACATTAATGACCGTGGATGGTATATTCGATATATTGCTGTTCGTACGGTGGATTTGCTAGGTGAAACAAACATTCCCTTCCCGGAAAAGTGGAACATTGCAAGTAAGTTTTCTGGTTATCGTTTATTTTTGTCTTTAGAGATTTTGATTTTCTCTTTGATCCCATTCCTTTTGTGGATTTTGCAGCAACCATGGGGGACGGGGAAACTATTCCCAACTTCCGTGGTTGGGTAGATTCAATTCTGAAAGTGGCTCCCAGAGAAGAAAGAACTTGGAAGTCTATTTCTTCCCTTAACAAGTGGAAAGTGAAAACACACGGTGCGTATGTTTTTGTGATCACATGCGTGTAGTAGATTCAGTTTTCTATAACATGAACTTCATTTTTTTCTATATCCTTTTGTTTTAGGGTTCGGGAACAAAGGAATGAAACCCGACGTAGCTATAGCTATGCGAGTTGCTGCCAACGCTGCTCTTGATCCGGACAAGACCAAAGCTTTGATAGCAGTAAAGAGAAAGTTGTTGGCAGCTGATGCTAGCGCGGTGGTAGAGGAGAGGCCAAAAATAAGAAGACGTGGAAATGAGATTGAGGGTGCTCCCGCTCATACCTCTTCAGTTGAGACTGCCTTGGTAGAGGAAGAAGCCACTCCAATAGACCTTAGTGAACCTACACCGCATCTTTTTATTGAAGGTAGCGAGTCCGGCCCTTCTTTAAATGAAGTTCCTTTTCCTTCCTCACTTCCCGTTTCTCCCAATTTGTTTTCTTCTTCTTTACCCGTAAGTGTTTTTTACCTTACATTGGGTTCCTCTTTATCACTTTCAACAGGTATTTCTACTCCCGTATCTATTCAAACTCCCGAGCCTGTACCTATTCAAGCTCTCGTACCTTCTACCATTCTTTCTTCTTATTCCACTCCTTCTTCCATTTCCCCATCTTCCTCTTTAGTACACTCGGAAACTGGCCTGAGTAGCATCGGTATGATTATGAGAAAGGTCACACTTGAAGTACCTGCTACTCACAGCCTATTAAGGAAGACCGGTGGCGCTTATGTGTGGCTAGAGCCTTTGATAGGAGATTTAGAGAGAAGAAAGATGGAAGACCACAACTGCTTATCTCTGATGAACGACGTAGTTCATTCGACTTTGAAGGTAATTTCTTTTTGAATATTGACTTCCCCTTCCTAGTAGGTATTTATTTTTGTACATTTATATTTGCAAGCTAACTTAATCAGCACAGAGAATATGGGGAGGATCTCTTCCTTGGAGAGAAAGGCTCGTGAATCTTCTAAAGTTTCTGAAGAGATTCAATTTGAAGCTCAGAATTGGAAGGAGCAATATGGAAGTTCTTTGATGGATGTGGAGGAACTTCGAGACGAGAAAGCCCATTTGGAGCGAGAGAACAATGCTTTATCAACCGATCTAGGATTGTCCCAAGCCTCCTTGAGTCAAGTTAGGAATGCCAAGGATATCTTGAATGACTCGTTGTTAAAGACGAATGAAAAGACCAAAGGGCTCGAAGAACTAATGAAGAGGAAGGAAGATTATGCCAAGGAATTAGAGCAAAGCTTGAGGCAAGCTCGGGTCACTCTGAAGACTTCCTCGGACAAGATCCATGCCTTAGAAGATTCCAACATTGCTCTCAAGACGTACCTTGACTCCCAACTAACTGAGCAAGAAACAATGAGAAATTCTCTTGCTACGCGAGAGAAGGATTACGAGACTCTGGAGAAGGAATATAACTCTCTTGCAGAGAATTTCAACTA
Organism: Nicotiana noctiflora; assembly: GCA_032618575.1. Lineage (NCBI taxonomy): Eukaryota > Viridiplantae > Streptophyta > Magnoliopsida > Solanales > Solanaceae > Nicotiana > Nicotiana noctiflora. Next base: position 123,110 of record JASVEL010012955.1, read on the forward strand.
TAAAGTCAAATGGGCTTTTCTTACATCACGTCGGGATGTATTATTGGAGGTTACTCAAGAGGGTTTTAATTATCTGAAATAGCCAAGATTGTGGCTGTGATTGAGAAAAGTAATCAACCTGAAGGCACTCCCGAGCAGCTTATCAGTATTCCTTCTCTCGTATGTGAGACTTCTGAGGCAGTGACTCTGGTGGATGGCGAAGCTATTACTGAAGATCCTGGAGTTCTTGAAAATGAAGCTATCCCTGCTCCTGCTACATCCTCTGATACTCCTTCCTTTCCAATAATCAATTAATGGACAAGTTTATTTTTTATGTTTTCCTTTGGTGGTTTAATCCTTGTAAAAGGATTTTTTGTAATGAAGTCTCCAGTTCCTAGAATGGGGTAAACTTGTTTAAATATAATTGCAATTTGAATGGTCAAATTTGCTGTTTCGTTTTAGGGGTTTACTTAATACCTCCTTTTGTTCGTGCCTATCTGCGTATTTAAGACTTTATAGAATAATTTTTGCATTTTTATCCTTTTAGAAAATGCTTTATGATTCTTCTCGTGGACTTGTCAACACGAGGATTATAAAAGAGGGCTCTTTTATATATTGGCACTTAATGAAGAAGACGTCTCAACTTCATAAAATGGTGTTATACGATGGAAGAGATAGGAAACACATGTTTTTCTTTTTCTCAGTATGAAATAACTTTGCCAAGCTTTTTATTCATGAACTTAGGGTAAAGTTTTTTGAATGATACATATGTTATAACACGTCTATGACTTCCTCGCAACTGTTTTTTGTGCAACAGATTTTTTATAAAAAAATACACAAGGTTTTCTTTTTCAACCTGTTTTAGCATGTAACCATAGTCCTATCTTTATGTATAAAAAGGACTTGGAAAGTGTCTCCAACATTAAAAAATGTTTGTTGTAGAGTAAAATGTAGCTATTCGCAGCTTTTAGCTTTCCTTTGAACTCCCGTATCTCTTTATGGTCCTGCATCTTTTATGGTCCCGCATCTACTTTCTTGGACGAAGCTATCCGTACTGTGTAGTCCCCAAGTGTGCAGGTGCTGTAGGGATGAGGCCTTGAGCATTTTGGTTGCTACTCGTAACTTGACCCTTTCCCTGACACAAAACATACATGGGACTCGAAAATATGGTTTTTTGATGTACACTGCCTACCCGTATGCATTTCCATCAGATAAGTGTAACCCCAGTCTCAGAATTTGTATGTATTCTATTTTTGCCATGTAGGTTGTTTCTCATCATTTGGTACGGTTTAGGATTTGTGCCTAGCATCTAAAACCGTTAGTAAAATCATAAAAGAGAAAAATTAATTCTATATGAAGGTACCTGATCGTATTTAATTTCTTAAAAGTAATATTTTTTCAGATGTACACATTCCAATATGAAGGAAGAATTTCACCGTCCATGGTTTCTAACTCATACGCTCCTTTGCCTGCCACACTACGAATTTTGTATGGCCCTTCCCATGTTGGACTTATCTTCCCCGAATTAGCAGCCTTCGTGGATTGAAACATCTTTTTGAGCACGAAGTCCCCAATTTTAAAGAACTTGAGACGTGGTCTCCGATTATAGTATCGTTCAATCATTTGTTTTTGGGCTGCCATCCTTATCAATGCTGCCCCCCTTCTTCCTACTACCATATCCAAGTTAACTCGTAAATGCTCATTATTTGCATTTTCCCTTGCTTGATCGTACCTTATACTTGGTTCCCCTATTTCAACGGGAATCAAGGCTTCTGCGCCAAAACCATGGAGAATGGGGTTTCGCCCGTACTTGTTTTTGTAGTTGTTCGATAAACCCACAATACAACTGGAAGCACTTTAGGCCAATTACCTTTTGAATCTTCCAACCTCTTTTTCAAATTATTGATGATTATCTTGTTTGTGGATTCTGCTTGCCCATTACCGACTGGATAATATGGAGTCGATGTTATTCTCTTGATTTTCCAGCTTTGAAAGAACTCTGTAATTTGTGCTACTATGAATTGCGGACCGTTGTCGCACACTATTTCCTTTGGAACCCCAAAGCGGCATATTATATTTCTCCATATAAAGTCTTTGACTTCTTTTTCTCGTACCTGTTTGAATGCTCCTGCTTCTACCCATTTGGTGAACTAGTCAGTAAGTACGAGTAGAAATTTTACCTGACCCTTTGCTTGTGGTAGTGGACCCACAATATCCATCCCCACTTCATGAAAGGCCATGGGGCTATGACTGGATGTAACATCTTAGCTGGCTTATGCATGTTGTTCCCGTACCTTTGGCATTTATCACATTTAGATATGAAATCGTTTGCTTCTTCTTCCATTTTGGGCAAATAGTACCCAGCCCGTATCAATGTTTTTACCAACGATCGACCTCCGGCGTGATTTCCACAGTGTCGTTCATGTATTTCCCTCATTACATACTCCGTTTGCGAGGGACCGAGACACCTTGCTAGAGGACCTCCGAACATCTTTCGATAAAGATTTCCTTGGTGTAAACAGTAACGGGAAGCTTTTTTCGTAATGCATGAGCATTTGTTTTATCATTAGGTACGGTTCCATACTGCAAAAAAGCAATGATTTCATTTCTCCAGTCCCATGTCAGATGATTAAAATTTACCTCGTTCTTATCAGGCTCAAGAATGGAATGAGATAAATGTATAATTGAAGCGTTTGCGTCGTTTGCTATATCTGCCACAGATGCAAGATTGGATAAAGAGTCAGCTTCTGCATTCTCATCCCTTGGAATCTGTGTTATCTTCCAAGTCTCAAATTGTTTCACTAATTCTCGCGCGTCCTTAAGATATTCCTGCATTCTGGTTTCTCTGGCTACAAATGTCCCCAGCATTTGATTTACTACTAGCTACGAATCACTTTTGATTATGATTTTCTTGATGCCGAGTTTGAGTGCCAACTCCAAACCTGTAATCACAACTTCATACTCTGCTTCATTGTTAGTGATAGAAGGACATTTTATAGCTTGTCTAATTATTTCTCATGCTGGTAGGATTAAAACAATTCCTAAACCTGCCCCTTTTACATTAGATGAGCCATCAGCAAATAAAGTCCAAATCCCTGGGTTTGCACCGTTAAAAACCTGTAATTCTTTTTCTGCCTCTAGGTGCATCCCCTGACTAAAGTCAGCTACAAAATCCGCGAGTACTTGGGATTTGATAGCGGTTCTAGGTTGGTAAATTATTTCATATTCACTTAATTCTATAGCCCATTTTGCTAATCTACCTGACAATTCATGTTTATGGAGAATGTTTCTTAGGGGAAAAGCCATAACTACAACGATAGGATGACATTGGAAATAAGGTCTTAGCTTCCTAGATGCCACAATTAGTGCTAATTCTAGATTTTCCAACTGTGGATACCTGGTATCCGCATCTAATAAAGTTTTACTTACGTAATAAACAGGAGATTTCTTACCTTGGTCTTCAAGAACTAGAACAGCACTTACCGCTACTTCTGAGACTGCTAGATAAATAAGCAACTTCTCACCTTCTCTTGGTTTTGCCAATAGGGGCGGATTTGTCAGGTAGGTTTTCAAATCTTTAAGAGCTTGTTGACAATCTTCATTCCACTCGAAATGATCTTGTTTCTTTAGTGCAAAGAAGAATTAAAGCATTTTTCAGAGGATTTAGAAATAAATCTCCCTAGAGCTGCGATTCTTCCAGTCAACCTTTGAACCTCCTTTTTATTTGTAAGGATATCGGATATTTCTTCGATTGCTTTAATCTGTGAAGGGTTCACCTCAATGCAACGGCTAGAAACAAGAAAACCCAGAAACATACCTGAGGCTACTCGAAATGCATATTTCTCTGGTTTAAGTTTCATATTGTACTTACGCAAAATTTCAGATGCGACAGATAAATGAGAGATGTGATTATCGGAGTGTTGATTTTTAACAAGCATATCATCTATATATACTTCCATGGTTTTCCCTAAATGTTCTTGAATCATTTTGGTGACTAACCTTTGATAGGTTGCACCAGCATTTTTAAGACCAAAGGGCAATGCTTCATAGCAGTATGTCCCCCGATCAGTGACGAAGGAAGTCTTTTCCTCATCATCGGGGTGCATTTTATTTGATTGTACCCCGAATATGCATCTAAACAACTTAGAAGTTCGTGACCTACCGTGGCGTCTATCATCTGATCTATATGAGGTAAGGGAAAAGAATCTTTTGGAGAAGCCCTATCGAGATCAGTATAATCTACACAAACTCGCCACTTACCATTTTTCTTAGGTACGACCACCGTGTTGGCTAACCAATCAGGATACTTTACCTCTCGAATTGACCCAATTTGTAATAAGTTTTGGACTTCATCTTGAATTACTTGATTCTTGAAGGCTCCTTGCTTTCTTTTCTTCTGTTTGATTGGAATGTAGGTTGGATCCACGTTATGTTTATGAGTCATTACTTCCGGTGGTATACCTGTCATATCAGCGTGGGACCAAGTAAAACAGTCCCCGCTAGTTTTCAAAAATTCAATTAACGTACCTCGCATATCAGACCTTAGGTTGTCCCCTGCATAAACTTTTCTCTCAGGCCATTGTTCAGATAAGACTACTGCTTCGAGCTCTTCAATTGTTGTTTTGATATTTTCATGTTCCTCGGGTTCTTGAATAACATCGGGCCTCGAGTCTAAATCTGTTTTAAGTGAATTTTGACTTTTATCTCCCTCAACGGCCTCATCGGAATTCGTATCTGCTATGACATTGATACTCCTGACTATTCGTTGATCCCCTCGGATTTTTTGTACTCCCCAGGGCGACAGAAATTTGATGACGTAATGTAGAGTTGAAGGAACAACATCCATATCATGAATCCATGGCCTCCCCAAGATTAGGTTATAAGCCATTTCCATATTTACTACCTGAAATTTAGTTTCTTTAACAACTCGGGCAGCGCAAGTTGTTAAGACCACTTCTCCCATCGTTATCACATTCGTATTATCAAAGCATGATAATATATGTGTATTGGGGAAAAAAAAAATTTATGACGTGGCAAGACACGTGGAATAGGTGCAAGGTTAGTATTCTGAAGGAAGGAGAACGAAAGACACAAGAGCATAAAATAGACACGGGACACAATACGACTGCAAAACCCGTGCCTATTTGAAGCAAGTAAGAACGTGATTTCAGAAGACAAAGGAAGTAGATACGAGCGTCGTATCTATTAAAAACATCCAGAAGCAACGGGTCAAAAAGCATTTGAAGCATGGATCTGAAGGCGGAAAGGAGTCTAAATTCAATCATTAAATACCCTATACGTTAGAGGATCAACATTTATTGAAAATGATTGTGTAACAACATATTTAATGTCATTTATTGCTCATCTAAACTTACGTATTGTTCTTCCACCTAGAGTTAGCTATAAAAGGAGGAAGTTATACCCATTGTAACACAGAACAATCACTGAAATACAATCTTTTTTACTATCTATTCTAATTATTGAAAGCCTACCACATTTTTTCGGTCTCTTGATTATCAGTAACCCGATTTCTCTATTATTTTTTGGCTTTAATCAAAGTTCAATATTTTTGTTAAACAAATTGGTTCCGTTGCCGGGAATCTGATAATCGATTCTTTTTAGAACTTATACGTTTGATTTGTCGTAAACATCATGTCAAAAAACAACAACAACAACAACGATGTTAAACACCATGTCCCTCACGATCAAGGGGACTTGAACAATGATAATTTGGTTTTGTCCCTTCCAGCCTCTCCACGTTAATCTCGAGAAGGCACTCCTATACCTACTTCTAGTGAACAGGAGCAACCGGAACATCATGAAGGGGTTGAACAAACTCTTCAGCGCATAATCGACGCACGAATCAGTCAAGCCCTCCAAACTTTGGTTGATCGGTTACCATCGTCCTCACCTGCCCCTACTCCTAATAACAACACTCTCGAGAACCCTCGCTCTGGTCTTGATAACACGAATGCAGGATCTCCTAGCTGACCACGTGAAGTGGATACAGGTAATGCAAACAATTCTTATTTACAAAACATGATACTAACCCTGCAGGCATAGCTCAAGGAACAAAGCGAACGGATCGAACAAATTCCGGGAGTTCCCTCAGTAATTAAGGAGATCGACGCGGATAAATATTCTCAGCAACCCTGGAAGCCAAGTGCAGCCCCTCTTCCTATTCCAAAGAAGTTCAAAATGCCAGATATTTCAAAATATGATGGTACAACCGACCCTCGAGATCATGTGATGGCATTTACCACAGGCGTTAAGGGGAACGATTTAACCAAACAGGAAATCGAATCTGTCTTGGTTAAGAAATTTGGAGAAACATTCACGAAGGGAGCCCTAACCTGGTACTCACTCTTACCTGAAAATTCTATTAACTCTTTTGCTGAGCTTGTAGATTCTTTTATAAAAGCACACTCAGGAGCGCAAAAGGTTGAAAAGAGGATGGAGGACATCTTCAAGATTAAACAAGCGGATACAGAATTACTCAGAGATTTCGTTGATAGGTTTCAGCAGGAACGGATGACTTTGCCATGGGTACCAGATAATTGGGCTGCCATAGCCTTCACAGGCAACCTGAATGAGAAAAGTTCTAAAGCTACGAGAAAGCTGAAGGAAAGCCTACGTGAATTTCCTGCTACAAGGTGGAACGACGTTTATAACAGGTACAACACAAAGCTCAGAATTGAAGAAGATACCATGCATTCCCATGATTAAAGGGGCCGGTCCCGGAGGTCCGAAACCGAAAAAAGAACAAGTAGGAGCAGGTACGATCCATATCTGGGCCCTGCAGGAAGAGATTCAAGAACAAAGTAAGAAAGTCAGCGATATGATCAAAAATCAAGGGGTAGAGACTCAGGTTCCTCTTCTAGCTTTAGAAATGATAGAAACAGGCAGGACCTATATGATGATGATGGATGCTCAAAAGCAAAGTTCGGTGGATATAATTTCAACGTTACCACCTCAGAGCTCGAAGCTATTTTGTGGGGCATGGGAGATAAAGTACGATGGCCAAAAGAGATGCGTTCAAATCCAAATAAACGTAATCCAGACCATTGGTGTGAATTTCATAATGATCATGGTCACAAGACGTCGAAATGTCGGCTTCTAGAAAGTGAAGTAGACCATCTATTGAAGCAGGGTTATCTCATTGAAATATTTAGTGAGAAAGGAAAGCAGTCTTACATGAAAAATAGACAAGAACCGCCGAAACCCCCATCACCTAAGAGAACCGTGAATGTTATAAATGGCGGAGAAGGTATATATGAAGTAATGTATCCATCTTCCAACAGAGTCTTCAAACTCTCAACTATGCCCGAGAAACGTGAACGCAAGCTGAGGGAAGGAGAAATTATTGCTTACGATGATGTAGACATGGAAGGAGTCATCTCTCCTCACAATGACACACTGGTAATATCTTTACGCATACATGATAATAAAATAAAAAGAGTCTTGATTGATCTAGGAAGTTCAGCAAACATCATCCTACTAAGGGTGTTACGGGAGATGCAAATGGAAGGCAAGATGATCCCAAAGGCGCATACTTTATGAGGATTCAGTAACTCCAGCATAGTAACTAAAGGAGGGGTAAATTTAGTAACTTTTATAGAAGGTATAGAAAAAGATACCAAATTTCAGGTAGTAGATCTGGAGATGGCATACAATATAATCATGGGAAGACCATGGATCCACGAGATGGGTGCTGTTCCATCGACCTTGCATCAAATCATGAAGTTCCCAATACCATGGGGAATTCGTCAAGTTTATGGGGAACAATATGCATCTCGTAGCGCCAAATAGAGAAGTTAAAAGTCAGGAGGTAAGTCAACTTGGAAGGTACGTGATATCCTTTTAGTAAAAGCTACGGTAAGCACCCTTTAAGACCAACCTGTCAATTTCTTACATACGTGACATTTTGATTATAAAGCATGATACTCATAATCGTAATGCTTGAAATAAATCGGTTTATGGAATGAAAGCACAAGTTCATGCAACACCTAAGAAGAAAAAACTTCGTATATGATTGTTGCCTCAGTCATCACTAGAAGGTATATTCTAAGGTAGATATATTTGATTATAGTATATCTCAAGCAACATATAGCCAATTTGTGTAGAACTCTTCAACTGCCACGTGAAAAGCCTTTCAAGTCTTATACTAGAGTTTCTGTAGAAAGTTGCTAGCCTTTACTGGAAATTATAATGCCTATCGTTTGTTGTGATTTACTAAAGGTTTTAGATGCTAGGTACAAATCCTAACCCGTACCAAATGATGAGATACAACCTGCATGGCAAAATAGAATACTCATAAATTCTAAGCCTAAGGTTACATAGATCCGATGGAAATGCGTACGGGCAGGCAGTCTATATCTGAAAACTATGTTTTCGAGTCCCGTGTATGTTTTGTTTAAGGGAAAAGGTCAACTTACGAATAACAACCAAAATACTCAAGGCCTCATCCCTACAGTGCCTGCACACTTGGGGACTGCACAGTACAGATAGCTTCGAGCAAGAAAGTGGATGCGGGACCACAAAAAGCTACGGGAATTCAAAAAACCCATGCAAAAGGTAGCTCCATGCAAAAATGTAGACGTGGGACCACGAAAGAGATACGGATGTTAAAAGGAAAACTAAAAGATGCAATGGCTACGAATAGCTATGTTTTATTCTGCAAAAAACATTTTTCAATGTTGTAGACACTTTTCAAGTCCTTTCTAAAGATAGGACTATGGTTATATGGTAAAATAGGTTGTAAAGGAAAACCTTGTCTATTTTTTATTAAAAAATCTGTTGCACGGAAAACAGTTGCGAGAAAGTCATAGACGTACTACAATGCATGTATTATTCAAAATTTACTCAAGTTAATGAATAAAAACTTGTCCAAATTACTTTACACAAACATGTGCTTCCTATTTCTTTCATCGTATAGCACCATTTATGAAGTTGAGACGTCTTCTTCATTAAGTTCCAATATATCAAAGGGCCCTCTTATATAATCCTCATGTTGACAAATCCACGAGTAGAATCATCAAGCATTTTCTAAAAAGATAAAAATCCAAATCCTCGGGTTGACAAGTCCACGAGAGAATCAACAAAGCATTTTCAAAAGAAAAAAATTCAAAATTATTCCATAAGTCCTAAGTACGAAAATAGGCAAGAATAAAATATAAATAAGTATTAATTAATCTCTAAAATACAAAGTGTTCAAACAAAAAATCCTTACAAAATAAGAATATTATACAAATATCCCATAAACTGGGGACTGATTCAAAAATTGAAAATCTTTACTCGCTCCTGAGGAAGTAGACCTCTCTGACACAGTTAAGTTAACCTCCTCATTTGCAGGATTTACGGACACTGAGGAAGTAGAAACAGTTGAATCACCAGGAGGGAAAGAAGGCAAGGCAGCCTCGATTGTTGTAGCTGGAATTGTGGCAGGAGCAACTCCCTCGTTGGGGGGATCATTATCCACGATCAAGTCATCAGGAAGAGAAGAAGATTGTTGGTTCATCTAAATAGTGCTCAAAACCTTGGCTAACTCAGACTTCAGGTCGAAACCCTCTTGGCTAGCTTCCATTAAGGCATCCCGACGAGAATTCAAGAAAGCCCAGCTCACCTCCGCATCAAAACTCTCCTCAAGGAGGGCATAATCCTTCTTCCTTAATGTAATTTCATCCTTTAACGATTGATTTTCATTCAAAGTGGAGTTAAAGAAGACTTCCAGGGAGGCATGGGATTATTCCAAGGCACGTGCCTTATCAGAGGAAGCTTGCAAATCAGCCTTAGCCTAAGATAAAGTTTGCACTAGCTCTCCCGCATACTCCTCTTTCTTCTTCAAGAGAACCTTAAGCTCCCTAATCTCATCGCTGGACCTACACAAATGTTCAGAAAAAGAACATTCTTGACGTTCTTTTTCTTTCTGCACCTCGCCAAGGGAAGCCTTAACCCCGTCCAATTCAGAAGCCAAAGTTCGATTTTGTTGCTCTAAGTTGTGGCTGTGATCCTGTAAATCCGTAAACTTCTTCTGAGCATCACTCAACTGTTCTCGCCAATTAGCTGCTTGGGCATCCGCTTCCTTAGCCTTCCTTTCAGCTTCAGAAATAGCTCGGTCAGCTTCACGAGCTTTCTTCTCCAAAATGGAAATTCTCCCCATAAGCTTCGTACCTATAAGGTTGGCCTGTATAACAAATGTGTATAAGTGGAAATCAAAAGAAAAGATTTTTCTTAAAAAAGAGAGATAAGAAACATACCCTCAAACTGTTATGAAGTATGTCGTTCACTAGAGTCAAGCAACTATGGCTGTCCATTTTTCCTTTCTCAATATCCCCAATCAGAGGCTTAAGCCAGGCGTCTGCCCCGCCTGACTTCCTTAAGAGGCTCCTGTCTGCCGGAACCTCAAGTTCAACACTCCTCATAGCCATTCTTCTATAGCTAGAACCCTCTTCTACGCAGCTGATAGAAGGAGCTACGGTAGAGGAGGTAAAGACGGCGGTATTTGCGAAATTTGGAACAGGCAAGGGAGCAGAAGTTGAAAAAGAAATGGGAGTGGGAATATTAGCCGTGTGGTTATTTGAAGTGACAAAAGAGACAGATGGAATAGAAACAGAAGTTGAAAGGGGGATTTCCTCCAAAATTGGGCCAAAATCACCACCCTCAAAACCTTCGAGAAAAATGCGTTGAGTAGACTCGGGAGTTTCATTTGGAACAATTTTTTCATCAGATATAATAGTGACGGGCTCAGAGGAATGAACAGAAGGAACTTCAGTAGCAGGAGGAGCTTCGGCTTCATCTTCTGAAATTATCACTCGTCTCCTAGACCTAGGACGAGCTACCAACGGTGTATCTTCATCTTCTTCCACATCAGAATCATCCTCAAATTCTTTCCTCTTTATTAAAATATCTCCTGACCTCCCTGAAGTTGATGTAATCTGGGAAGAAGTTCTAAGAGCAAGAGCCGCTTCAGCTTTCATACCTCGATTGGGAAATCATGACAAAAAGAAGGATATAAGATCGGATATGCAAAAGTTTCTATTCTAAGCAAAGGAAATAGCAAGTGAATACCATAAGTTCTGACCCACCAGCCACGCCTAGCAGATATTGATTTCCAAGTACGTGCCTCCATGGGTACAGCCTTTAAAAGAGCATCGACCCAAGCACGGAAATCAGGGACGAGCTCTACATCTCCCATGATAGCTATTGCAAAAAGCGAAATAAAAGTGCTTTAATAACAAAAGAATGGAATGTCAAAAAATAGACACGGCAAAAATTAAAAAACACTTACGAGTCATGTTCCACTTCTCGGAAAAAGGAATGTTCGATTCACCAACCAGATCAACTGTGGGAACACTTACAAATCGTACATACCAACAACTGTCATTAATATCTTTAGGGTTTATCAAAACCCTCTTTCCTCTAGCAGTCAATGAAAAGACTCTGTTGCGGAAACGTTTGGGGTGATAAAGGTGAATCAAGTTAGGAAAGGTAAAATTTACACCTGCCTTAGTTGAAATAATCCTTAAGCATGCTACTGCTCTCCAAACTAGAGGACCGACTTGGGCTAAACAGATTTTGAAGAAGCGACAAAATTCAAGAATCATTGGATCAATAGCAGGAGAAAATCCCAAAGTAAAGGGGTAAGTATAAACACAAGAAAAACCAGGGTTGTAAGAAGAAATACTCTGGTTAGGGTTGGGAATAACTATGGGGGTACTAGCTCTCCAATGTCAATCTTCCCGAATTAAAGGAATCATTGGTTCAGTAATTATAGAGGGGTAATTATCAACCTTCCCCAACTTGAGCATTTGCTCGCAAAGAACCGCCTTATCATGCTCAAAGGACAAGTCCGATTGTACAATTTCATCTACCGTAGGTTCATGAAGAGGTTCCGCAGATTCTTTTCCCGTGGAAGAAGGTTTGTTAGATAAAGATCCCTTGGAAGAAGTTCTAGAAAGGATAGCAGAACCAGATATGCTGCCCCCTATTGATCCCGTACCACGAGGAGCACCAATTCCGCCCCTTTTATGCCTTGTAGGACCATTGGGGAATTGGTCGAAGGTTGGAACTTTTCTAGGGTTAAAAGACGCCATGGTTCAACACGTTTTTACAAAAGAAGAGTAGAAGGAAGAAGCAAAGAGTTACTCAGTGAAAAGGATAAAGAAGAAGAAATCATAGGAATATACGAAAAGTGAGCGGTAAACCAGGAAAATTAATGATGAAATGCCTATAATAAAGGTAACCATCACTTCGAGAGTAAAGCAAAGAAAAGGCTGCAAACTCGCAGAACTAGTGCAGAAGTGACACGTATATGGTGCATTAAATGGAAGAGATAACTGAAGCGTCAACAATGACATAACATTTATTGTGACAAAAATTCCCTTTTTTAAGCATCCACTTCCCATATATTTGAATGATAAACAAATGGAAAGTGGGGGGACTAACTGTATTGGGAAAAAAACTTTTTATGACATGGCAAGACACGTGGAATAGTTGCAAGGTTAGTATTTCTGAAGGAAGGAGAACGAAAGACACAATAGGATAAAATAGACACGGGACGCAATACGACTGCAAATCCCGTGCCTATTTGAAGCAGGTAAGAACGTGATTTCAGAAGAGAAAGGAAGTAGATACGAGCGCCATATCTATTCAAAACATCCAGAAGCAAGGGGTCAAAAAGCATTTGAAGCATGGATCCGAAGGCAGAAAGGAGTCTAAATTCAACCATTAAATACCCTATACGTTATAGGATCAGCATTTATTGAAAATGATTGTGTAACAACCTATTTAATGTCATTTATTGCTCATTAAAACTTACGTTTTATTCTTCCACCTAGAGTTAGCTATAAAAGGAGGAAGTTATACCCATTGTAACACACAACAATCACTAAAATACAATCATTTTTACTGTCTATTCTAATTATTGAAAGCCTACCACATTTTTTCGGTCTCTTGATTATCAGTAACCCGATTTCTCTATTGTTTTTTGGCTTTAATCGAAGTTCAATATTTTGGTTAAACAATATGTGCCTTAGGTATCATCATATTTTCAGCTTGTATTTCTTGTAGTACTTTTAGCAAGATGATGTTGACAGAGCTTCCCGGATCGATTAAGACTCGCCTTACATTAGTATCGTGCACGAGTAAAGAAATAACCAATGCGTCGTTGTGAGGGGTGATCATTCCTTCGGTGTCTGCATAATCAAAAATCATGCTTTCATCCTCCAAGGTTTGGCGTACTCACTTCCCATGCGTAATAACCACTTTGGAAATTTTCTATGAAGCTGTATACGTTATTCCATAGATATCCTCTCCTCCGCTGATAACGTTCAATGTATTATGTGACATGATGTTTACGACAAGTGAAACGTATAAGTTCTAAAAGTAATCGATTATCAGATTCCCGGTAACGGAACCAATTTGTTTAACCAAAATATTGAACTTCAATTAAAGCCAGAAATAATAGAGAAATCGGGTTACTGATAATCAAGAGACCGAAAAGATGTGGTAGGCTTTCAATAATTAGAATAGACAGTAAAAAAGATTGTATTTCAGTGATTGTTGTGTCCTACAATGGGTTTAACTTCCTCCTTTTATAGCTAACTCTAGATGGAAGAATAAAACGTAAGTTTTAATGAGCAATAAATGACATTAAATATGTCGTTACACAATCATTTTCAATAAATGATGATCCTTTAACGCATAGGATGTTTAATGATTGAATTTAGACTCCTTTCTGCCTTAAGATCCATCCTTTAAATGCTTTTTTGGCTCGTTACCATTGGATGTCTTGAACAGATACGAAGCTCGTGTCCATTTTCTGTTGATGTCCTTCATCTCCATAGTTACGTTCTCACCTGTTCTAAATAGGTACGGGACTTCTTTAATTGAATTTCACCCCGTGCCTAATTTACTTCTTCGTATCTCCTCCTCAAAATAATAAAAAAAAATTTATTTGATATTCCACGTATCTTGCCACGTCATAAAAAGTTCTTTTCCCAATACATCATCCAAGTTGAAATCAATGTTATCTTGGCATGTGCAGAAGGAGACACTCAGCAATTATGCCACAAACTAACCGCCATGTTTTCAAACTAACAAGATTTTATTCTCTGAAATAGAGGCAAGAAAATATGTTAATCCACAGGGACCTCCCGTGAAAAACGCATGGTTCAAGGGCAAGGAATTTTGTTGAGAATCCTCCAAGGCGAGAGCATGGCTCAAGTAAGTTCATTCTTAGTTCTCAGGACCCTCCTGGATAATGGGATTTAATTTAGAATTCTTAGGACCCTCCTGGATTATTGGATTTAATTTTAAAAATTCTCAGGACCCTCCTGGATAATGGGATTTAATTTTAAAAGTTCTCAGGACCCTCCTAGATAATGGGATTTAACTTTAAAAAGATCTCAGGACCCTCCTGGATATTGGAATTTAATTTTAAAAAGTTCTCAGGACCCTCACAGATAATGAGATTTAATTTAGAATTCTCAAGACCCTCATGGATAATGGGATTTAATTTTAAAAGTTCTCAGGACCCTCCTGGATAATATGACTTAATTTAGAACTATCAAGACACTCAAGGATAATAGGATTTAATTTGGACTTCTCGGGACTCAACTGGATAATGGGATTTAATTTAAAATTCTCAGGACCCTCTTGGATAATGAGATTTAATTTAAAATTTCCAGGACTCTCCTGAATAATGGGATTTAGTTTAAAATTTTCAGGACCCTCCTGGATAATGGGATTTAGTTTAAAATTTTCAGGACCCTCCTCGATAATAGGATCTAATTTTAAAAGTTCTCAGGACCCTTCTGGATAATGGAATTTAACTTTAAAGTTCTCAGGACCCTCCTGGATAATGGGATTTAATATTAAAAGTTATCAAGACCCTCCTGGATAATGGAATTTAATTTTTAAAAGTTCTCAGGACCCTCTTCAATAATGAGATTTAATTTTAATAATTCTCACGACCCTCCCAAGATAAGGGGATTTAATTTTAAAAGTTTTCAGGACCCTCTGGATAATGAGATTTAGTTTAAAAATTTTTCAGTACGCTGCTGGATAATGGGATTTAATTTAGAATTTTCAGGACCCTCATGGATAATGGGATTTAATTTAGAATTCTCAGGACCCTCCTCGATAATGAGATTTAATTTTAAAAGTTTTCAGGACCCTCCTGGATAATGAGATTTAATTTTAAAGGTTTTCAGGACCCTCCTAGATAATAGGATATAATTTTAAATGTTCTCAGGACCCTCCTGGATAATGGTATTTGATTTAAATAATTTCAGATCCCTCCTAGATAATGGGACTTAGTTTTAAGTTTTAGCGTAGGTTCTACCTTTAGGAAATATAATTCAGCTTTAAAGTTGTCACTCTTAAGATGAGATTTAATTTGAACTACTAAGGACCCTCTTGAATAATGGGATTTAGATTTTAAATTCTTAAAGATATAGGTGACATGATCCGATTAACATTCACAAAAATGCCCAAATCCCAAACTGGGGTAGAAAAATTTCTTTTGTTTTGTCTGTTTTGTTGCAATGTCAGGCGCCCACCTGGATAACAAGGGAATACATTTGAAGTCTACAATCAGGCGCCCACCTGGATAACAAGGGAATATATTTTAAGTTTCTACAATCAGGCGCCCACCTTGATAACAAGGGAATACATTTCAAGTTTCTGCAATCAGGTGCCCACTGGATAATAAGGGAATACATTTTATGTTTTTGCAATCAGGCGCCCACCTGGATAACAAGGGAATATATTTGAAGTCTGCAATCAGGCACCCACCTGGATAATAAGGGAATACATTTGAAGTCTACAATCAGGCGCCCGACTGGATAACAAGGGAATAAATTTCACGTTTCTGCAATCATGCGCCCACCTGGATAACAAGGAAGTACATTTGAAGTCTACAATCAGGCGCCCACCTGGATAACAAGGGAATACATTTAAAGTTTCTGTAATCAGGCGCCCACCTAGATAATAAGGGAATACATTTGAAGTCTACAATCAGGCGCCCACCTAGATAACAAGGGAATACATTTCAAGTTTATGCAATCAGGTGCCCACCTGGATAACACGGGAATACATTTCAAGTTTCTGCAATCAGGCGCCCACCTAGTTAACAAGGGAATGCATTTCAAGTTTTGGCAATCAGGCGCCCACCTGGGTAACAATGGAATACATTTAAGCTTTTGCAATCAGGCACCCACCTAGATAACAAGGGAATACATTTCAAGTTTTTGCAATCAGGCGCCCACCTAGATAACTAGGGTACATAATTCAAGAAGAATCAGGAGCCCGCCTAAAGAACATGGTCCACTTCTGAGTCTCATGTTGAAGATCAAGTGAAGGTGCAAGGAAGATTCTAGACAAGAAGTATACAGGATCTTGTATTATTCCTTTACTCTTGCTGTAATTTTTCCCTTTCAATGTAATAACAGGACCGTGGAATGGAACCTCGACGGCACCTCAATCGGCTCTACACCTCGGTAAACTCCATCACTATTCCCACTTCTGAACTACACGTGGCCTGATTCCTTTGTAGCCAAGGATATGTAGGCAGCTCAAATACCAGGGCTAGGTCACAATCATTTTAGTCATCTTTATTTTCTTCTAAATAACCGTCGGGTCATAAATCAATTGCGTTGCATATAGTTCTTTGCTCTGAAAACTCTTCGTGTCTACAAGCAAAGAGGGGCAGCTGTATGCATGTAATTTTTTACCCGCACAATTTTTAAAATATATAGTTATTTTAATTTTAATAGGATTTAGCATATTTTTCACTTTTAGTCTAATAGTAGAACATAAAATTCGAAAACAGAAAAATATTTTTTGTTCAATTTTATCTTTTATCTTTCTATTTATGTTTTCCCAGACCCCATTCTATAGAAATATACTGGGTTGTTGTTGTTATTTCTATTTAAGTTAAGGCCATTAGTCTTTTGTAGTAATATTAAATTAAGTTTGCTATCATGCTAATTAACTTTCTCTGCCTTGATTTTAATATATAATTTTTGAAAACTAGTGGTTTCATATCAATATAAATTTATGATTAGTTAAAGTCAATTATTAATATTCTAGTGGTATTTTGCTAATGATATTTAGACTTTAAGCCCAAATTTAAAGCCCCAAATACCTTACCTAACATCCCTGAACCATTTTCAACCCATCCAAACCCACTGACCCGCCTATTTTTGGTCTTTAATCACAGTCATCCATCTCCTAAAACCCTAGTCTCATCTTCTACACATAAACTAAGCACTATAAAACAAACCTAGCAGACCTAAGAGACAACCACCGCTTCAACCCTCTAACCCGCCGGAAACAAGCCATCGTTCCATCCTCTTCATCGCGCGACCTTTATTACACCACCACTGACTCCCGTCGTCTGAACCTGCAGCTTTGCTAAAAAAGAAACAAGCTTCAGTCACCACCGGCCATCTGACCAGAAGCACCGCTGACAGACGCCCAGAACCCCCCCCTCCCCCCCTTCTCCATCCGCTTCACCGTCAACCAGCACCAAACGACCACACGTTCTCCTTTAGCCCATTGCCCAAAATGCACCAGAAGACCCTCCTTGTCCATCGCCACTGCCTTCTTCCAAGAGACTACCCGTTCTTGGTCAGTTGCAGACATGAACATATTTGTTTCTGCTCCTTTACATCATCTTTTGAGTCGAGTATTCTGGCGAAATTGGAGGCGTGATCGAGGCAGTGATGTTTTCCAATTGGAGTGTCCATTCGCAGCTTGTCGTCCCTCGGTTGAAGGCCCTGGTTGGTCGTGTTAGATATCAAAGGTCTATTCATGACCCTTTAACTTGAAATCTCTTAGTTGATTTATTTGATATTAAATTTGGTTTATGAACTTTTCTGTTGTTTGTCTTGTTGCAGATTGATGAATGATTTGTATTCTCTGCTTAGTTGATTTGATGTTAAAATGGATTTTCTTGTTAGGCAATTAAGATGATTGGACAATGGTCGTGGGGTTTGGATACTGGAAATTGAAAACAAAAAGGATTTTAATTTTCACTATTTGTTAGGGATTAAACTTCATGATATTTGGGCTTCGTATGATTTCAATTGTTATTATTATATTCTATTGAATTGATAAGAGCATGTTTAAGCCGGCAACACTTGGGTAAGCAAACTTAGGGATTTTTGTTCGTAAGGTGAGAGGTTATCCCTTAGTTAAATTTGTCCAGGGAATGCACCGAAGATTTTGTACATATTTTTATCCCGGGGTATGGTCCGAAGTATCATGTATTTAGAGGCCGTGACGAACAATGTAGAGGATGTACAATGTAGGCTAGCTTTTATTTTTATTTTCTTTTTCTGTTATTAGGTGGGACGACCTCGAACCTCTTGTGTGTTTACTTATTTTACTTTTCTATGTGTTTTACCTCAATTGAATCCTAAAAGCCAAATTGATCGAGTATGCAACCGTGACTTTCATGGGACTTGGGGGTGCCTAACATCTTCTCCCCGAGTCAAATGAACCCTTTACCCGAATCTCTGGTGCAGACTTAGTTTTGGAGTCTTAAATGTTCTAAAAGGAAAATCATTTTAAAAAATGGTGGCCTGGTACAACGAAACCAATGTCAGGTGGTGACTCTGAGTTTATTTTCTTTGAACACCATTTTTGTCACTTTCTAATTGAAAACCCTTTTCAAGCTTTTACTTTTGTTTATTAATTTAAGAGGGTTAAGAAGGTTTGATTTTTTTTAAAAAAAAGTGTGAAAATCAACGGCTTAGATTGATCTTCACACACTACGTCGTGTTATTTAGTAAGTGACTGATACTCTGGGCCCTTTGATCAAATGAATCGATGGTCCAGATTTTAATATTCCTGGGCGGTGTCGTTCTGATTTGTTATACGGCAAATCGGGCTTGGCCTTCTTTGGGCCGAGGTGTGTTATCTAACACTTGGGCTACTGATTATTGTATTTAGCCCAAATCTTTTATATTGTATTGTTATATTTTGCATTATACTTTTCTTTGTATTTTTGTATTTATTTCTTTTCTATATTTTTCTATTTTACTCTTGTATTTTCTTTTTTATTTTCCTTATATTTTCCTTTTTCCGAATTTTTACTAATATTAAGAAAAAGTAATTAATTTCTATTTTTAGTATTTTTTTAATTAAAACAAATAGATGTGTATTTTGATTTTCATTGTTTTTTTTCTTCAAAAATCATAAAATCCTTGTATTTCTACCTATTTTATAAATTTTTTTATGCACACAATTATCCAAAAATTGCGAAAAGATAGTCAAAAATCATTTTGCATATATTTGGGAATAATTTGCTTAGGGCAAAAATCACATGCTCACATCTGCCCCTCTTTGCTCGGGAACACGCAGAGTTTCAGTGCAAAGATAAGTGAGTAGTAATGAGGGATTTTTGCCCCTTCGCATATTCCGTGTAAAGCATTTTTTGAAAGTTTTGACCGCATCCTGCTTCAGGGATGCCTACATATGCAGGGCTAAACAGGAATCAGGCCAGTGTAGTTCAGGAATGTCTGGTAGTTGGGACTACCATGAAGCTGTGATCTCATTACTGTTGTTGTTGTCGCTGCTTGTTGATCCCCTTATTACACTATTGTAAACATAAAAGAAGCTAGCCTAAGATATGCTTTATAATTTACAAAATCATATCTACTATATTGTTCTTGAATTGTCTTGATCTTGTATCTTGCATAACTTTTGACTGTGTCCGTTCATCAGGTGGACTCCTGCTTACTATTTTCTCGAAAAAAGTATTCCCTTATTCTTCAGGTGGGTGGCTGCTTACAGCTTGCTTGAAATGTATTTCCTTGTTCTTCAGGTGGGTGCCTGCTTACAGCTTGCGTAAAATGTATTCCCTTGTTTTTCAGGTGGGCGCCTGCTTGTTGAAATTGAAATATATTCCCTTGTTCTTCAGGTGGGTTCCTGCTTACAACTTTCTGGAAATGTATTCCCTTATTTTTCAAGTGCGCGCCTGCTTGTTGAAATTGAAAATGTATTCCCTTGTTCTTCAGGTGGGTGCTTGCTTACAACTTAAGAACAAAGAAAAAATTTTCTGCCCCAGTATGGTGCTTGGGTATATCAGGATTTAAAGCTGAATTTCAAATGATTCTTCCCTTATTCTTTGGGTGGTTCATGCTTACAACATACTTGAAATATATTCCCTTGTTTTTCAGGTGGGTGCCTGCTTGCGATTACTGTGCTTGAAAAGTATTCCCTTGTTTTCAGGTGGGCGCCTGCTTGCTGTGCTTGAAAAGATATTCCCTTGTTTTTCAGGAGGTGCCTTCTTACAGCTTGCTTGAAATATATTCCCTTGTTTTTCAGGTGGGCGCCTGCTTACTGTGCTTGAAAAAGTATTCCCTTGTTTTTCAGGTGGGTGCCTGCTTACTGTGTGTAACGACCCGGCCGGTCGTTTTTGAAATTTATGACCCGATCCTCCAATTTAACTATTCCCCTAAGTTCATTTCTGCTATTGTGGTTTTTCGGAGGGTAGGTCCTGGAATTTGGAGTGTTTTGGGTCACTTAGTCCCTAAATGGGAGCTTTATAGTTGGCAAATGGCCCGTATTCGGAACAGTGTTAAGACGACATCGGAACAGAAATATGATGGTTCCATTGGCTCCGTTAGGTGATTTCAGGGTTGGGAGCGCGTTCGAAATGTACTTTAGAGGTCTCTAGCTCAATTAGGCTTGAAATGCCAAAGTTTGAAATTTTGGCGAATCCGAACGATAGGTGAGATTTTTATCCGGGTTTCGAAATGAAATTCCGACAATTTCTGTAGCTTCGTTATGTGATTTTGGATATATCTGCAAATTTTCAGGTCATTCGGATGTCGTTTGGTCGGGTTTTTTATTGAATGAGAGTTTCGGAAGTTAGATGAAATCCTAGGCTTGAATCCGCTATAATTCGATGACTTTTGTGTTTAAGGACGTGTTTTTATGATTGGAGCAAGTTAGTATCGTGTTTTGGAGTGTGTTGGCGGTTTTCGTTGGGGTCCCGGGGGCCTCGGGGTGAATCCAGACCATCATCCGGGCACTTTTAAACTATGAAATCTGCAGAAAATTGTAGTAGAAGTGCAGCAGGAAATTGGCCTTCGCGTTCGCGAGGCCTTAGACGTGTTCGCGTAGGTTTGGCCAAGTTGGTCATCACATTCGCGTAGGTGAGATCGCGTTCGCGTAGGTGTGGCCTGGGACGCACCGCGTTCGCGTCCAGGTGGTCGCGTTCGCGAAGAGTAAAGTAGGCGGCAATGGAATTTTGTTCATCGCGAACGCGAAAAGCGCGTCGCGTTCGCGAAGGGTCAGGCAGCAAGGCAGACGCGTGGGTTGGAATGCGAACACGTAGGGTATCCAGGTCTGGCAGTGAGTTTAAGTACAGAACATAACACCCGCGACCCACATACACAAAAAAGCAATTTTGAGCTCTAGAGAGAGAAACTCACGGGGAATTGTAGGAAAATCATCGGGTAATCATCTGAGGTAAGTTTCTTGGCCTAATTTCGTTATTTAATCATGAAATCCTTGATTATTTCACTGTTAATGGAAGATTAATGGGGGGTTTTAGCCCTAGGCCTAAATTATGATAAATCGTTGATTTGAATGGGCAAACGGAGTCTGATTTTGATAAATTTTATATGCATGGACTCGTGTTGAGATAAGGAACACAAATATATAACTTTTGTAATTTTTTGAGAAGCGTACCAAAAGTCGGGTTTTGGAAACTTGTAGTTTTTGGTGGATTTTAATTGTTTCGATTGGGTAATGCCCAATTGGCCTATTTTGATGTATTTCTATTGATTTTTATCAGATACAACACCTGTGGAGGCCGATATTCGCGGCAAGAGAGTTATCTCTTAGCGGTTTTGTACTGGAGTCGAGGTAAGTGGCTTGTCTAACCTCGTGTGGGAGAACCTTCACCCCTAGGATATTATGTGATAATTTAAATGCCTTGTACGCGAGGTGACGGGCATGTACATGCGCAGATTGTTGGAACTCAATTTACTTGAATTGCCCAATTTGTGATATTCCTTCTCTTAGTTGATTAAATGGTGACATTTACCTGATATCGTTAGAAAAGCATGATTTGAAAGGATTTATTTGTCTAATGGCCTAATTGTCTTACTTGAACTTCTTGATAATTGTTGGCACTGGCTTTTGGTGAAGTTGTAAGCATATTATATTTTCTCTGTGCGTTTCTTTTATTGTTGGTGTTGGTGGACTGCGCGTTCCATTTCCGGAGATCCCAGGGCAGTGGGTTCGATTCCCACAGACCCGGAGTGGTATTGTTTGTGGACTGCAGGTTCGATTCCCGGAGATCCCAGGGCTGCGGGTTCGATTCCCGGAGACCCGGAGTTTACTGATATATTATTGAGATATGCACTACGGGTTCGATTTCTGGAGATCTTGAGATATTGAGACACATCCTGAGATATTGAGATACGGACTACGGGTTCGATTCTCGGAGACCCAGAGATACTGATATTGGGAATGCGGGTTAAATTCCCGTAGCTTCTGGGTTGTTGAATATAGAGTGGGACTGTGGGTTCAATTCCCACAGGTCCTGGACTTGCTAGTTTGAGTTTATGTTGTGTTGGTTACTTGTAGTTAGCTAATCGTAGTCGGTTGTAGTAATTACTTTATTGTTGTTATTTCAAATTCATTATTACTTATTCCTGCTTATTACTGTTTTGATCATTATGTTATTGTTCTCTTGGTAGGGCCCTGACCTTCCTCGTCACTACTCCATCGAGGTTAGGCTTGGCACTTACTGAGTACAGCCGTGGTGTACTCATGCTACTCTTCTGCACACTTTTGTTGTGCAGATCCAGGTACATCAGGACAGGCTCATCCTAGGTGATTCAGCAGCACATTCGGAGACCTCGAGGTATGATCTGCTACGTTCGCGGATCCGGAGGCCCTCCTTTTAATCTGATAGTGATAGTAGTTATTTTCCCTCATTTCGTTGTTTTTAGATACTCTTGATGTATAGAGCCATAGTTGTACTTTCCCTTTTTTAGTTTGTGTTACCCGTGGGATTCCGGGTCTTGGTAGTATTCTATATGGTGTGGTTGAAATAATGTATGTGCCAAGTGGCACTTGTTACATTCCTTTTATATCATTTTTCTGCTATTTTCTCATTTAACGTTCATGAACTTGTATATTCCGCATCGTGTTAGGCTTACCTAGTCGTGGAGACTAGGTGCCATCATGATAGGTTCACGATTGGTGAACTAGGGTCGTGACAAGTTGGTATCAAAGCTCTAGGTTCATAGGAGTCACGGGACACAGACCGGTTACTTAGAGTCTCGCTGATCGATACAGAGACATCTGTATTTATCTACGAGGGGCTATGTAACTGTTTAGGAAACTCTTCAATTCTTTGAATTCCTTAATGTGCGCCATTTATTCAGTTGGAGCATATGTCATATGTTCTTTTGCATCCACTCGTGTATTGAAATTGCGTACTCGGTATCAAGTATGCGCCGACGGTTCGTGACGCTGCAGAGGGATCTCAAGGGAGTCAAGAATTTACTAGACCATTGTTACTGCGTGTCATCCATATCGATAATGCAAGATAATTGAGAGATCTTCAATTGTGCACAAGGGGGTGCACTAGCTTCTGACATTCGGTTGATAAGTACGGTCTTGCGAAGGTTTACTTAACTGCCTAATCGTCATAATAATGGTAGAATCGCAAGGTGGATGTAGATCTAAAGATAGTTGGTGGTAATAAAGACTATATGGTTCATATGAGATATCTATTTAGCGAAGGATTCAGCCAGCAGAAATACTGGGGAAAATGAGTTTAACTGTCTTAAGAAGGACATGTACCAAACGAATGTCTTGGGCTGTCTTATGATGAAGACGTACAAATGATAAAGGCTATTATCATGGATTAGCAAGATGTATCTTATGGCTTATTGCCAAGTGAAAGGATTTCACTATCAACGATCAAACTATGGGTCATGTGTCATATCAGATTTGCCATGCGATGTATCTAGGTGCTATTCAAAAGGTTCTTTGAAACATGCGGATGGGAAGAGTTGAGGCTCGTATGGTATGATGTTGGGACTTTTGATGTTCCTGTGTCCCTAATAAATTCTACCTTTCATAATCAGCATGGAAGATTTCGGTGAAGGCTACATAGTGCTTTGTAGGTATGAGAATCATAGTATGTCTTAAGTTATCGCGGTAAAGAATGCTCGATACATGGAGCATGAAGATGCTTGGTTGTATTGAGATGAGGTCATACCCTATGGTGTCAGAGTGCAAATAGAGCACAGGTGGTTATATTCATTGGATCAAGTGAATTGCAGTTGAAAAAGAGTAAATGACTTGAGAGAATGGTTCTAATGTGTTCGAGAGTCGTGTAATAGTGGCTTTGGGCTAAGTGGGAGAGTCCCACCACTTACGATTGGGTCGCATGGTTAATTACCTGTGTGAATTTTGGATACTAGCGTATTAATGGGTTATTGCAGCCACTGGAAAGGACCATGTGTGGTAATTTCAGTATATGTATTGTTGAATGCATGTTATGGTTAGCCTTACTGTCTCATGTTCAAACTTGAGGGAAGATTCATGATTTACGCCTCGTATAGGTGCAGGTTGCGAGGGAAGTGGTTCCGTTGGGGGCTTTATCGATAGGGTATTCATATGTTATAAAATTCAGCAGAGTTGGTTGCGTACTGGGGCAAGTCAGGGCCGGATGGCTCTCAATAGCGGTTCTAGTGAATTCAGGAGGTAAAGTGTGGTGCCTGATAATACTGAGACTATAAGTACAGTTGGGAGTCAAATTTTTTAAGCAACTTATGAAGAAGGGCACAAAACATTCTATGTTGTTTTGACTTGTGGTGTAATATTTGAGAGACATGAAATGGTCGTCGTTCTTAAGATAGCATGGCCTCATGATTTAAGGTCACTCGGGGTGAGTGCGGTTGGAATAAGTTAGTTATTGAAGGGAAATATTAACATTTATAAGGCAATCCAGGATAAACTGGAAGGAAGTAGATTGATTAACCATAGTTCAGTTGGCATATTGGTATCAATGATCGGTTCATGCAACGTGATCGAGTTATGCATATGATTTGTGGCGGTGCATTTGAGACTTGTCGGCCGCTGTGATTGATGTTATTCTGAAGTATTCTTCTGTTAGGGGCATGTTATGAGTAGGTAGATCTCGGGAAGGGTTATGGTGGCTTGGACCACTACTTAGAGATTGGCATATTCGATGGTTATGAGAATTCGCCTGTATGTTGCTATAGTTCTCCTGAAGTGAGTTTAATGGAAAGTCTTATGTGATGAAGTATTAGCCTATCCTCAGTTCTAGAGTTGTGATGGAAATTGTGTATATCATATATCGGCACGTGAGGTGCAGTGACTGGTATGGAATTTGAAGTAAGGACCAAGGTCGCAGTTTGGTCAATGAATGTGATATAAAGAGCTCGGATGAGCAGGAAATGAGTTTCAGTGTTTTGAGTAAGATGGGTATTAACGTCAGTATCACTTGAGATCGGTGTTCTGTGAGAAAGGCTTTGCATCCCGGTTAGGGACTCCTGATCGCTTTTCAGTTTTAGTGCAGCCGGTGGTTTGAATGTGGAGGCCCGTTTAATTATTCGGAAGATGGTGGGAGCTTGTCCCACAAGATTGTATGATTTGGTTTGAAATTTAAACCAAGTGTGAGGATTTTGGTGATATCATTCATTTGAGAATTTATGCCTAGAGGGCACTCTGCTTATTAGGTTATAGACCTGTGAAATATTATTGACTTAGCTTGGCACGACCAGGATAGACTTAAGGTCGGTGGACAGATTTAAATGTGGAAGTGAGCCTTACGTCAGGCGAGTTGTTTTAATCTAAACAATGCGTTCCTTATGAAGGGATAGTCGCGATCTTATTTCGTGGTTAGTTAATTTATGTGAAGATATATTATGCCGTACGAGTTGTGAGACGGCTTCATAAATTCCTTATGTGTTGAGGTTCCGCTCAGCGGGATGTTATATGAATATGATGGCTCTTGAGACTTAGATTATGTATCGCACCTCAGTTGTGCTTGAGTTTGTAGCCTATAACGCTATATATTTCCTTGTGAACGATATCATAAACCTTAGTGTGCTCATGACCGATATTTAGTATTTTGATGTGATGAGCTATTCAGCTCAAAGTATGGCTCCTTGTGTGAGTTTTATATATGGGTCGGGTGGCATGCCGCCATGGTTATATTATTTGTATCGGGTGGCACATCGCCATGGTTATATTGTTTGGATCGGGTGGCACACCACCATGGTTATATTGTTTGGATCGGGTGGCACGCCGCCATGGGTATATTGTTGGGATTGGGTTGCATGTCACAACAGTGTGATGTTTATTTCAGTATCCATATTTGCTGTTATGTGTTCTACTTCCTATTTTTCTGAGGAAGTCCATGTTAGTGTGTGAGTTGAATAGTTCTCTCTAGTGTTCACCTTCCTTTTGTATCACGTACAAATTAGTGGCCTACTGACACATTGCGTCATCTTGTAGGACTTTTGATTATGTCTGAGATGTCTTATCACCTGAATAGTTCGTACTGGGTGAGATGAGGTTATGGGATTTAGGGTCAATGCAAACTGATTATATGAAGTATATTATAGAGAAAAAGATCATTCTCTTGTTTAGGACAAGCTAATGGATCTTGTCAGGAGTATAGACCCAATGAATTTTTGATTCAGTAGTTGGTTATGAATACCGGCACATCTCTTCCGTCGTGTCAGTATTGTAAAAGTTAGAAAAAGACCTATGTAGACCATGAGGTGCAATGAGAGCATCTGATTCGTCGAATTTTTGGCTAATTTGGTCACAAAATATTATCGTGGTCTTGTGGATTTTGTGTTGCAAGGTAAGAATCCAGCAAGGTTATGTAGTCATGTTTGAGGACGGCGTTTGAGGAACATTGAGTGATCTTTTGATGAAAACAGGCCTGACATAGAATTTCGGATGTTGGAATTAGGCTCTAAGACTTATTTGTTTGAATAAGAGGGAATATCTTCATATTATATCAAGATAATGTGCTCAGATGAGTTCGAGATTTATTGGCCCTTTTGAGATTTTGAGGTGTGTTGGGGAGGTTGCTTATGAGCTGGCCTTACCTCCCAGCCTAGCCGGAGTCCATCCCGTATTTCATGTCTCTATGCTTCGGAGATACCATGGCCACCCGTCGCATGTGTTGGATTTCACTTCTATTCAGCTAGACGAGGATCTGTCTTATGTTAAGGTGCTAGTGGCCATACTGGACAGGAAAATCAGGTAGCTAAGGTCAAAGAACATCATTTCAGTAAAGGTCCAATGGCGGGGCCAGCCGGCCGAGGAGGCGACTTGGGAGACAGAGCAGGATATGCGTAACCAGTACCCTCATCTCTTCTCCACTACAGGTATGTTTTCTATCCTCGTTCGAGGATGAACGAATCTTTTAAGTGTGGGAAAATGTAACGACCCGGCCGGTCGTTTTTTAAATTTACATCATGATACCCCAATTTAGCTGTTCCCTTAAGTTCATTTCTGCTATTGTGGTTTGCCGGAAGGGTCGGTTCTGGAATTTGGAGTGTTTTGGGTCACTTAGTCCCTAAATGGGAGCTTTATAATTGGAGAATGGCTCGTATTCGTAACAGTGTTAAGACGACCTCGGAACGGAAATCTGATTGTTCCATTTGCTCTGTTAGGTGATTTCGGGGTTGGGAGCGCGTTTGGAATGTATTTTGGAGGTATGTAGCTCAATTAGGCTTGAAATGCTGAAGTTTGAAATTTTGGCGAATCCGAACGATAGGTGAGATTTTGATCCGAGGGTCGAAATGGAATTTCTACAATTTTTGTAGCTTCGTTATGTGATTTTGGATATGTCTGCAAATTTTCAGGTCATTCGGACGTCGTTTGGTCGGGTTGTTGATTGAATGTGAGTTTCAGAAGTTAGATGAAATCCTATGCTTGAATCCGCTATAATTCGATGATTTTTGTGGTTAAGGACATGTTTTTATGATTGGAGCAAGTTTGTATCGTGTTTTGGAGTGTGTTGGTGGTTTTCGTTGGGGTCTCGGGGGCCTCGGGGTGAATCCGGACCATTATCCGAGCACTTTTGAACTATGAAATATGCAGAAAATTGCAGCAGCAGTGCAGCAGGAAATTGGCCTTCCCGTCGCGAGGCCTGAGACGCGTTCGCATAGGTCTGGCCAAGTTGGTCATCACGTTCGCGTAGGTGAGATGGCGTTCACATAGATGTGGCCTGGGATGCACCGCGTTCGCGTCCATGTGGTCGCGTTCTAGAAGAGTAAAGTATGCGGCTGTGGAATTTTGTTCATCGCGAACGCGTGAAGCGCGTCGCGTTCGCGAAGGGTGAGGCGGCAAGGCATCGCGGACGCGTGGATTGGAATGCGAACGCGTAGGATATCCAGGTCTGGCAGTGACTTTAAGTTCAGAACATAACACCCGCGACCCACATACACAAAAACACCATTTTTGAGCTCTAGAGAGAGAAACTCAGGGGGAATTGTTGGAAAATCATCGGGTAATCATCGGAGGTAAGTTTTTTGGCCTAATTTAGTTATTTTATCATGAAATCCTTGAGTATTTCACTGTTAATGGAATATTAATGGGGGGTTTTAGCCCTAGGCCTAAATTATGGTAAATCATTGATTTGAATGGGCAAACGGAGTCCAATTTTGATAAATTTTATACGCATGGAGTCGTGTTGAGATAAGGAACCCGAATATATAACTTTCATAATTTTTCGATAAGCGTACCGAAAGTCGGGTTTTGGCAACTTGTGGTTTTTGGTGTATTTTGAATTGTTTCGATTGGGTAATGCCCAATTGGCCTATTTTGATGTATTTCTATTGTTTTTATCAGATACTACACCTGTGGAGGCCGATATTCGCGGCAAGAGAGTTGTCTCATAGCGGTTTTGTACCGGAGTCGAGGTAAGTGGCTTGTCTAACCTCGTGTGGGGGAACCGTCACCCCTAGGATATTATGTGATAATTTAAATGCCTTATACGCGAGGTGACGGGCGTGTACATGCGCAGATTGTTGGAACTCAATTTACTTGAATTGTCCGATTCGTGATATTCCTGCTCTTAGTTGATTAAATTGTGACATTTACCTGATATTCGTTAGAAAGCATGATTTGATAGGATTTATCTGTCTAATTGCCTTATTGTCTTACTTGAACTTCTTGATAATTGTTGGCACTGGCTTTTGGTGAAGTTTCAGTTAAGCATATTATATTTTCTCTGTGCGTTTCTTTTATTGTTTGTGTTGGTGGACTGCGGGTTCGATTCCCGGAGATCCCAGGGCTGTGGGTTCGATTCACAGAGACCCGGAGTGGTATTGTTTGTGGACTGCGGGTTCGATTCCCGGAGATCCCAGGGCTGCGGGTTCGATTCTTGGAGACCCGGAGTTTTTTGATATATTATTGAGATATGGTCTGCGGGTTCGATTCCCGTAGATCCTGAGATATTGAGACACATCCTGAGATATTGAGATACGGGCTGCGGGTTCGATTCCGGGAGACCCAGAGATACTGATATTGGGACTGCGGGTTAAATTCCCGTAGCTCCTTGGTTGTTGAATATAGAGTGGGACTGTGGGTTCAATTCCCACAGGTCCTGGACTTGCTGGTTTGAGTTTATGTTGTATTGGTTACTTGTAGTTAGCTAATCGTAGTCGATTGTAGTAATTACTTTATTGTTGTTATTTCAGATTCATTCTTACTTATTCCTGCTTATTACTGTTTTGATCATTATGTTATTGTTCTCTTGGTAGGGCCCTGACCTTCCTCGTCACTACTCTATCGAGGTTAGACTTGGCACTTACTGAGTACCGCCTTGGTGTACTCATGCTACTCTTCTGCACACTTTTGTTGTGCAGATCCAGGTACATTAGGACAGGCATATCCTAGGTGATTCAGCAGCACATTCGGAGACCTCGAGGTATGATATGCTACATCAGCGGATCCGGAGGCCCTCATTCTATTCTGATAGTGATAGTAGTTATTTTCCCTCATTTCGTTGTTTTTAGATACTCTTGATGTACAGTGCCACAGTTGTACTATCCGTTTTTTAGTCTGTGTTACCGTGGGATTCCGGGTCTTAGTAGTATTCTATATGGTGTGGTTGATGAATGTATGTGCCAAGCGGCACTTGTTACATTCCTTTTATATCATTTTTCTGCTATTTTCTCATTTAATATTCATGAACTTGTATATTCCGCATCGTGTTAGGCTTACCTAGTCGCGGAGACTGGGTGACATCATGACAGGTTCACGATTGGTGAACTAGGGTCGTGACACTGTGCTTGAAAAAGTATTCCTTGTTTTTCATGTGGGTGCCTGCTTACTATGCTTGAAAAACTATTCCCTTGTTTTTCAGGTGGGCGCCTCTTATTGTGCTTGAAAACGTATTCTCTTATTCTTCAGGTGAGCGCCTGCTTGCCGTGCTTGAAAAGGTATTCCCTTGTTTTTCAGGTAGGTGTCTGATTTTTGTGCTTGAGAAAGTATTCCCTTGTTTTTTAGGTGGGCTCCTGCTTGCTGTGCTTGAAAACATATTCCCTTGTTTTTCAGGGGGGTGCCTGCTTACAGCTTGCTTGAAATGTATTCCTTATTTTTCAGGGGGGCGCCTGCTTACTGTGCTTGAAAAAGTATTCCCTTGTTTCTCAGGTGGGCGCCTGCTTGTTGTGCTTGAAAAAGTATTCCCTTGTTTTTAAGGTAGGCACCAGATTGCTGTGCTTGAGAAAGTTTTCCCTTGTTTTTCAGGTGGGCGCCTGCTTGCAAAAATATTTCCTTGTTTTTCAGGTGGGTGCCTACTTACAGCTTTCTTGAAATGTATTTCCATATTTTTTAGGTGGGCGCCTGCTCACTGTGCTTGAAAAAGTAATCCCTTGTTTTTCAGGTGTACGCCTACTTACTGTGCTTGAAAAAATATTCCCTTATTTTTCAGGTGGGCGCCTGCTTACTCTGCTTGAAAAAGTATTCCCTTGTTTTTCACGTGGGCGCCTGCTTGCTGTGCTTGAGAAAGTATTCCCTTGTTTTTCAGGTGGGCGCCTCCTTGCTGTGCTTGAAAACAAATTCCCTTATATTTTTAGGTGGGTGCCTGCTTACAGCTTTCTTGAAATGTATTCCCTTATTTTTCAGGTGGGCGCCTGTTTACTATACTTGAAAAAGTATTGTCTTGTTTTTCAGGTGGGTGCCTGCTTACTGTGCTTGAAAAAGTATTCCATTGTTTTTCAGGTGGGCGTCTTTTACTATGCTTGAAAAAGTATTCCCTTGTTTTTTAGGTGGGCGCCTGCTTGCTGTGCTTGAAAAAGTATTCCCTTATTTTTCAGGTGGGCGCCTGATTGCTGTGCTTGAGAAAGTATTCTCTTGTTTTTTCGGTGGGCGCCTGCTTGCTGTGCTTGAAAAAATATTGCCTTGTTTTTAAGGTGGGTGCCCGCTTACAGCTTACTTGAAATGTATTCCCTTGTTTTTCCGGTGGGCGCCTTTTTACTGTGCTTGAAAAAGTATTCCTTTTTTTTTCAGGTGGGCGCTTACTCACTATGCTTGAAAAAGTATTCCCTTGTTTTTCAGGTGGGCGACTGCTTACTGTTCTTGAAAAAGTATTCCCTTGTTTTTTAGGTGGCCTCCTGCTTACTGTTCTTGAAAAGGTATTTCCTTCTTTTTCAAGTGGGCGCCTGCTTACTGTGCCTGAAAAAGTATTCCCTTGTTTTTCAGGTGGGCGCCTGCTTGTTGTGCTTGAAAAAGTATTCCCTTGTTTTTCAGGTAGGCGCCGGATTGCTGTGCTTGAGAACGTATTCCCTTGTTTTTCAGGTGGGCGCCTGCTTGCAAAAATATTCCCTTGTTTTTCAGGGTGCCTACTTACAGCTTTCTTGAAATGTATTTCCTTGTTTTTTAGGTGGGCACCTTCTTACTGTGCTTGAAAAAGTAATCCCTTGTTTTTCAGGTGGGCGCCTACTCTGCTTGAAAAAGTATTCGCTTGTTTTTCAGGTGGGCACCTGCTTGCTGTGCTTGAGAAAGTATTCCCTTGTTTTTCAGGTGGGCGCCTACTTGCTGTGCTTGAAAAAATATTCCCTTATTTTTTAGGTGGGTTCCTGCTTACAGCTTTCTTGAAATGTATTCCCTTGTTTTTCAGGTGGGCGCATGTTTACTATACTTGAAAAAGTGTTCTCTTGTTTTTCAGGTGGGTGCCTGCTTACTCTACTTGAAAAAGTATTCCCTTGATTTTTAGGTGGGCGTCTCTTACTATGCCTGAAAAAGTATTCCCTTGTTTTTCAGGCGGGCGCCTGCTTGCTGTGCTTGAAAAAGTATTCCCTTATTTTTCAGGTGGGCGCCTGATTGCTGTGTTGTGAAAGTATTCCCCTATTTTTCGGCGGGCGCCTGCTTGCTATGCTTGAAAAAATATTGCCTTGTTTTTCAGGTGGGTGCCCGCTTATAGCTTACTTGAAATGTATTCCCTTGTATTTTCGGTGGGCGCCTGTTTACTATGCTTGAAAAAGTATTCCTTTGTTTTTCAGGTGGGCGCTTGCTCACCGTGCTTGAAAAAGTATTCCCTTGTTTTTCAGGTGGGCGCCTACTTACTGTTCTTGAAAAAATATTCCCTTGTTTATTAGGTTGGCACCTGCTACTGTGCTTGAAAAGTTATTTCCTTGTTTTTCAGGTGGGCGCCTGCTTACTGTGCTTGAAAAAGTATTCCCTTGTTTTTCAGGTGGGCGCCTGCTTGCTGTGCTTGAAAAGGTATTCCCTTGTTTTTCAGGTGGGCGCCAGATTACTGTGCTTGAGAAAGTGTTCCCTTGTTTTTTAGGTAGGCGCCTGCTTGTTGTGCTTGAAATAATATTCCCTTGTTTTTCTGGTGGGTGCCTGCTTACACCTTTCTTGAAATGTATTCCCTTGTTTTTCAGGCGGGTGCCTGCTTACTGTGTTGAAAAAAGTATTCCCTTGTTTTTCAGGTGGGCGCCTGCTTACTGTGCTTGAAAAAGTATTCCCTTGTTTTTCTGGTGGGTGCCTAATTACAACTTTGAAAAAGATATTCCCTTATTATTCAGGTGGGCGCCTGCTTGCGAAAAGATATTCCCTTCTTCTTCAGGTGGGTGCCTGCTTTCGTCATACAAAACAAAGAAAATTTCTGCCCCAGTTTGATAACTGGGTGTAACATATTATCATACATGCAATTTGAAAATTAAAGGTTATACTTCCCTTATTCTTCAGCTGGGTGCCTGATTGCTAAACTTGAAAAATATTCCCTTTTTTTTCAGGTGGGTGCCTGATTGCTAAACTTGAAAACTATTCCCTTATTCTTCAGGTGGGGGCCTGATTGCTAAACTTAAAAAATATTCCCTTGTTCTTCAGGTAGGTGCATGTTTCCTAAACTTGAAAAATATTTCCTTATTCTTCAGGTGGGCGCATGCTTGCTAAACTTGAAATATTCCCTTATTCTTCAGGTGGGCGCCTGCTTACAAGTTTGAAAAATATTCCCTTATTCTTGAGGTGGGTGCCTGCTTACAACTTTAAAAAGATATTCTCTTATTCTTCAAGTGGGCGTCTGCTTATGTCATACAAAACAAAGAAAATTCCTGCCCCAGTTTGATAACTGGATGTAACATTTTATCATACACGCAATTTGAAAATTAATGGTTATACTTCCATTATTTTTCAGGTGGGTGCCTGATTACTGAGGTTGAAATGGATTCCTTTACACATTGTTGCTTTCTTTTGAACTGTCTTCCCTTATTTTCCAAGTGGGTGCCTGATTACCAAAAATTGTGTTCCCTTAATATCCACATTGGTAACATTCCCATTAAAGTGATTAGTAAGAATTTGAATCTTTTGTCCCTGTTCTAATTAAAGAAAAATTTGTTAGTATAAAATGGTGGTTAGCTGCTGGCATTCTTGTTGGCATTGCTCCCACATTTGAACTTTCTACATCTTGCTCTTTTGCAGCTGTATTGCTTTGCCATGATTTCTGGTTGTCTTTCAAAATTTCCTGATCACGATGACCCAACTGTTTTCCTTGTGTCTCTCTCTTGTTGTTTCTTTTCCTTCTTTTTCTTTTTCTTTCCAAATATCTCATTGTCATATGTCTTTTTGTTCCAATAAATCCCCATCTTGTTGTGCCATATAACTGAGAAGTTGGTAGTTAGCTTCGACCGACAATGTCTTATAGACAGATTCCAAGAAAAATAAAATGCAATGACCTCGAAGTTTGAAAAATAAAAAGGACGAGACTTAACTTAGTGGGAAGGCTGATTCTTTTTATCATGCCATGCATTCGGATTAATCGACCCAGTCTGTCCAACCAATCAACTGTCAATTGCTATTTTTGCCCACATTATTTCACCACCCAATTTTCAACTAGACCCTAATTTTGTTTCTTTGCTGCTCTTACCCCACAAACTTCTTTCTCACTTTCACCTTACGGCGCCCGTGAGGGTTTTCACCAATAAGACTCTCTCATTTTATTTATCTCAACTCACATCGCCTTACGATGCCCGTGAGGGTTTTCACCAATACAATTCTCTCATTTTATCTCTCTCACCTCACATCGCCTTAGGGTGCCCGCGAGGGTTTTCACCAATAAGACTCTCTCATTTTTTTTATATTTTTCACTTTCAGGTATCAGAGTGTTGTCTATAGAATGTTTTACTTCACCTATTTGTACTGACATTTCTTGAAATTGATCACAGGGTCTTTCTTTGGACCATAATGTGGCTTTTGGATGGGTTTAGAAAGAAAGGTATAAAGGCTCAAAATCTCCAACATGGGTTTCAAGATTATAACTTCCGGAATCATATCTTTCACGATAAACATAACTTCTGCCCTAGTTTCAATCTTTGAGGACTGTTGGATTTTCTTTCTGTTATGACTGAACCTCAATGAGGCTGCCTACGTACCCTTTCGGGATCAAGTCAAAATGTAGTTTGGATCATAAGATTGCTTCATTGTTGTGATGTTTACTTCTTTCAATTCTTTCTTCTTCGCATTTTTCTTTATTTTCTTTTCTTTTCTTTTTCTTTTATTTTCCATATTTTCTCATCTTTTTTGTTCTTTTTCTTTTTCTTCTTCTTCTTTTCTTTTCCATCGTTTTATTCTTCTTTTTTTCATATTTTCCCTTTTTATCTTTTTCTTTGACATTTCATCATTCAACTTTTGACTTTTTTGTTGATTCTGAAAGAGGGATATGAAAGAATAATATAATAAGGCTCAAAGGGATAGCAATGGATAAAGTGATTGGATAGCGAAACAAAATGCCTTCATACATGAAGTTAAAGTAATCATACATAATATCTTTTGACTGCGTCAGAATTGATGGCCATTCGCATTTCCCTTCCACATCTGTTAGATATAATTCTCCATTAGACAACACTCGTAATACAATAAATGGCCCTTGCCAATTAGGAGCGAACTTTCTTTTTGCTCTGCCTAATGAGGTAAGATGCGCCTCAATACCAGTTGTCCGACTTCTAATTTTTATGGATGCACTTTCTTGTTATAGACTCTAGCCATTCTCTGTTGATACAATTGCCCATGACATATTGTTTCCAGTATTTTGTCGTCAATCAAACTCAATTATTCCAACCGGGCTTTAACCCATTCATCATCATCATCAATTTCTGCCTCTGCAATGATTCGAAGGGATGGTATTTCAACTTCTGCAGGTATCACTGCCTTCGTGCCATATGCCAATGAATAAGGGGTTGCACCTACCGAAGTGCAAATGGTAGTGCGATATCCCAACAAAGCAAATGGTCATTTCTCATGCCATTGTCTTGATCCTTCCACCATTTTCCGAAGAATCTTCTTAATGTTCTTATTGGCTGCTTCAACTGCTCTATTCGCCTTAGGACGATATGGTGTGGAGTTGCGGTGCATAATTTTAAACTTCTGACATGTCTCTGCCATAAAATGACTGTTCAAATTGGCACAATTATCTGTAATAATCACCTTCAGAATTACGAATAGGCAAATGATGTTCGCATGCACAAAATCAACCACTGCCTTCTTGGTCACTGCCTTAAATGTCTTTGCCTCAACCCAGTTAGTAAAATAATCAGTGGCAACCAGAATAAACTTGTGCCCATTAGATGTTGCTAGTTCGATTGGCCCAATGACATCCATGCCCCAAGCAACGAAAGGCTATGGTGCCGACATTGTATGCAGCTCATATGGCGGAGAATGAATCAAATCTCCATGTATCTAGCATTGATGACATTTGCGCACATAGTTGATACAGTCCCGCTCCATAGTAAGTCATTAATATCCTACTCTGAGTATTTTCTTTGCTAGCACATACCCACTCATGTGTGGTCCACAAGCTCATGCATGTACTTTAGCCATAACTGTTGTGGCTTGCTTTGCATCTATACATCTCAACAAACCAAGATCCTTGGATCTTTTGTACAAAACCCTCCACTAAAAAAGAATCCACTTGCTAATCATCTTATATCTCTCTTTTGATCTCCTGCGGCTTGTGCCGGATACACCCCCATTCTGAGATACTCTTTAATATCATGGAACCATGGCTCACCATCGAGTTCCTTTTCTACTGTATTACCATAAGCATTCTGATCACGGACTTGGATTTGTAATAGGTCCACATAAGCTTTATCTGGGTGATGTAACATATATGCCAGAGTGGCCAGAGCATCGACAACTTCATTATGGATTCTCGGGATATGCTTGAATTCTATGGATTGAAACCGTTGTCATAGTTCTGTCATGCCTCCTTTTCACCGCTTACCTTTTATCAGCCAGCCCCGCTTATTTTACTACACCTTGGGAGGGGATATAATAAAAATGGAAAAGGGGTTTTTACAATTTAAGGACAGTCGGAAATGGGATTTGTTATTTATGTTTTTCAGAGTCGCCACTTGAGAATGTGATGGTGTCCCAAGTCACTGCTTTAATCCGGAACTGAGGAAAATTTGACTCAATTACAGTCTGCGAACTAGAAATCTGGATAAGGAATTCTATTAATCCGAGAGAAGGTGTTAGGCACTCCCGAATTCCGGGTTCTAGCACGGTCGCTCAACTGTTGTATTTGCTTTTATCTGATTTTAATTATATATTTCAATTATGTGCATTAATATTCCGCTTTTCAATTTTAAGGAATTGCAATGTCGTGAAAATGCATTTTTTAACCACACTATACCAGTACGCCTGTCGCTTTAAATACATTTCGATTTCGTTGAGAGTAAGATTTGGGTCACATACATGTGCACCCATACTTGCGAATGTATATTAAAATTGCGCCTAAAACATCCACGTCTTATTACTTTGGGAAAGACCGTGAAATTAGCTAAACGGTCCTTTAGAATCTAAAGATTTTATAATAGTTATTTGAGGGCCCCGTGCATTTTTTGT
This sequence comes from Nicotiana noctiflora, assembly GCA_032618575.1. Classification (NCBI taxonomy): domain Eukaryota; kingdom Viridiplantae; phylum Streptophyta; class Magnoliopsida; order Solanales; family Solanaceae; genus Nicotiana; species Nicotiana noctiflora. The sequence continues at coordinate 160,466 of JASVEL010012955.1, forward strand.
TTTCTAACGAGGCTCATCTCATTTCATTTTTTTCAAAAGGCCAAACATATGGTGTGCTATGTTTTCTATTATTGTTTTTCCCTATCTAAAATAACTACTAATGTTGTCCAATTATATATTCCATTCACGTCCAAGCAATTACGTGTTTTGGGCCTGGAAATCGAACCAGCAAAGGGAAATGCACAATGGTGCATAGGGTTGATTAAAACCCGGTTCACATTTATGAGTTCATCTCTTATGGGCATATAAGCCATCACGATTGAATCTGGCTTCTTTACCTGATCATGCCCAAATCGTTAATCAATCCAAAACTGGTTCAAACATTTTTATTGAACAAATCATATATGTAAACAAATATTGTAACTTCAATATCAGAAATTAACTAGACACATTAACACTAATTTTTATTTTGATACAATTGTTTAGCTACTCATATTAACTAAGTCTGATTTACATATTATTTGTCAGTCTAAACATATACTTATTCAAGTGCAGAATTATCTTATTGTTTTGTTTAACTGGAAACATTTATCAAACGTTTCAACAAACATATTTGAATTGCAACCTGACTTTCGTTCATACTTAAATTCCTATTTTACACCACACTACGTGAGTTTAAGCACCAAGGCTAGTTTAAACAACTCAGGACCAGTAACGATATTTGAATCTAACTAACTTAAACTTTTGAAATTATCAACTGTTAATGCGGAAATATACTAAAAAATGCATTTTAATTACATTTCATGGTTTAATAACAAAGGAATGTCTGAAAGTCTCAATTTCACGGGCTTTTAACAAAATTTGTAATCTATAATCTAGGTAACTTGTTTCCTACTGATCTACTTCAATGTGATTTCCACATGAATATCTAGACTAACTACTTTAAGGAATTATTAGTTCAAGTTCATAGTTAATACAGTCCATAGTCCAAATTATACATACAATTACCCTAACAAATTACATATAGATCTATAGAGTTCTATGTCTACAACGTATACAAAATTAAAACTAGCAAAAACCTAATATAGCAGTTTATATCTTCAGAAACTCCAATTACATCTTCTTAAGTTTAGAAGTGTGCCTGGACAAAAGTGAAACAAACTCGATGAGTTCTAAGGCAAAATAGAAGAAGAATATCAGCAGTGACAGGACTTCAAGCAATAACCAGCAAATCCACAGCAATAACACCTCAACAGGCTCGATACGTTTAAACCCAACAGCTTCAACAATCTATTCAGAGTAGTAGATGAAACACCATAACTCAATAAATTCCCACTCGAAATTGAGTCAAAACCAATAGAACACTATGAAATTGGGACTATTAAGCTTTTCAGAACTCTCGAACACTATAATTGCTTAACTTTTGATTATTTTCAAACTTCTAACTTCTAAACCTCTTAAAATGTGGCCTAAGGAGGCCTATTTATAGAACAAAATGGGAGGAAAATTTGAAATTAATACTCATATTTCCCACCCCTATTAATATGAATTATTTTCAAGTTAATACTCTCAATTCATCCGTAAATGCACTAGAACCTTTGCTAGAAGGTTCTGGTGGCATCTATATTTTTCTAATTATCCTTAATTGTCCTTATTACCCTCACTTGCTTTCAGCTTCTACCTTTTTACCCTTTCATTGTACCTAGAATACCCCGTATTATTCAATTATTTACCCATGAACCAGGCCGTATTGCCTTTCATACCCTTAACTTTTATTTACAAAATACCGTTTATCCTTTCCCCTTTAACCCAGTATTTTTCTTTTTTTTAACCAATTTAACTCGCTTTTATTTAATTAGAACCTTAAAAAGTCAAAGTTAAAATTGAGTTGCAAAAATAGCCATAATAGATGATTTTACAGATATAGTCGCATTAAGACTAAGTACTCAATTAACAAGATTCTAGGAAACAAATTAATCATAGGGAAAATCTAACCAACAGAATACTCAATCACTAATTTCGAACTTATCAAGTAAGAACCCTAAATGTGGCTATAAATAACAAAATAGGCGATTTTTTACTAACTTTTATCAGAAAAGAAAAACATATAACCATGCGATTCCAAAGTAAAAAGATCAGAAAACTACATAGTTACAGTCATGATTTTCACAACTAAGCATAATCAGAAGGCGACTAAGCATGTAATAGAACTCATAGAATAATCAAGAAGGCAAAGAAATAGGAAAAATAAAAAAGACCAGAAAATTAGTGTTAGGGTACTTAGCTTTTGGTTTTGTTTTTTACAGGAAAAATAAAAAAGACCATAAAATTAGTGTTAGGGTACTTAGCTTTTGGTTCTGTTTCTTTCTTTTCTTTCTTTCGTTTTTCTATTTTATTTTTCTTCATTTTTCTTTTCTTTTCTTAATTTTCCAATATTAGAAGTTCAGGAGCCATTTTTCTTGGATATTGATCTTCGAGCAGACTCCTCAAGTCTTTTATATGAAGGACTCTTAGGAATAGGGATGGGGGTTTAACAGGGTAATTTTTGGGGTTAGAAGTGTTCATCAGAGTAGGGTTCCGGCGACACATTTTTTTATATTCGAAGGGTTTGGGTTGATTCGAGGAAATCTACCTAGTGGGGGTTGAAGAGGATGAGAAGATGGTCGTATGGTGTTAACGATAGACACTGGTTCAAAAGTGGTGGTTGCCGTAATAGTGTTCTGGTGACACCTTTTGGATTATTCGAGATTTTCCCGTGGTATTTTGGGAGAATTAATGAGATAGGGTGGTAGAGGAGATGGAGACGGGGAAAGGGTGTTAATGAAGGACTGATTGATGGAGGTGGTGAACCACCGCCGGTAGGGTTTCGCCAATGATGGAGAGGATGATAGAGCGGCTAGGGTTTCGCATTTGGGACGAAGGGTGTATAACGAGATAATGTGTTATATTTTTATGTATTTAACTTCTTTGATTGATCTGAGACCATTGGATTAAGTGAACCAACGACTCAGATTCAATTGCTTGATTACGACGCCATTTTAATGAGAGGGTCATTTAATTGTGACCCTTAGATTAAGGTCACCAACGGTTCAGATTAAATTCCTTAGGCGACGTTGTTTCATTATTAAACCATTTTTATTCATTGGCCGTTTGATTAATTTTTTCAATGGTCCTGATTCAGCCTCCTAGAACGATGTCGTTTGCTCTAGTGTTAAGGCTGACCGGTTGTATTCATTTGGGCTTGATCTGTGTGTTATATTATTTGGGCCAATGCATTGTAATTAGCCCAATTCTTTGTATATTGTATTTGTACTTTGTATTATACATTTCTGGTATTTTAGTATTCTTTTGTATTTATTTTCTTTTTCTATATTTTTATAGTTTATTCTTGTATTTATTATTCCTTGTATTTTCTTTTAATTTTCTAATTTTCTAAAATTAAAGAGTAATTAATTTCTATTTTAGATATTTTCTAATTAATACAAAAAATGGTATTTTATTTTGTTTAGAAAAAATACTGGTATTTCCACACAACTATCAACAAATTTCCACACAAATTCAAAAATTATTTTTTGCCTATATTTTGGAATAATTTGCCCGGGGCAAAAATCACGTGCTCACAGCTGCCCCTCTTTGCTCAGGAACACACAGAGTTTCAGTGCAAAGATAAGTGAGCAGTAATGAGGGATTTTTGCCCATTCTCATATTCCGTGTGAAACATTTTTGAAAGTTTTGACTGCATCCTGCTTCATGGATTGCCTATATATCCTGGTCTAATCAGGAATCAGATCAGTGTAGTTCAAGAATGTCTGGTAGTTGAGACTACCAAGGAGCTGTGATCTTATTGATGTTGCTTGTCGTCACTACTTGCTGATCCCCTTATTACACCATGGTAAAGATAAAAGAAGCTAGCCTAAGATGTGCTCTATGATTTAACAAAATCCTATCTATGTCTTCCAGCTTGTTCTTGTGTTGAACTTCTATCTTGCATATCTTTGATTGTGTCCATTCTTCAGATGGACTCCTGCTTACTATTGCTTGAAAACGTACTACCTTGTTTTTCAGGTGGGCGCCTGCTTACAGCTTGCTTTAAATGTGTTCCCTTGTTCTTTAGGTGGGTGCCTGCTTGTTGAATTTGCAAAAATGTATTCCCATATTTTTTCAGGTGGGTGCCTGCTTACTATTGCTTGAAAAAGTATTCCCTTGTTTTTCAGGTGGGCGCCTGCTTACAGCTTGCTAGAAATATATTCCCTTGTTCTTCAGGTGGGCGCCTGCTTGTTCAATTTGCAAAAATGTATTCCTTTGTTTTTTAGGTGGGCGCCTACTTGTTGAAATTGCAAATGTATTCCCTTGTTTTTCAGGTGGGCGCCTGCTTGTTGAAATTGCAAATGTATTTCCTTGTTCTTCAGGTGGGCGCATGCTTACAGCTTGCTTGGAATGTATTCCTCTGTTCTTCAGGTGGGTGCCTACTGTCATCTTTAAAACAAAGAAAACTTTTCTGCCCTGGTATGGTGCTTGGGCATACCATGTTATTAAATATCAAAATTTAAAGCTGCATTTCAAATAATACTTCCCTTATTTTCTAGGTGGGTGACTGCTTACAACACGCTTTGAAATATATTCCCTTATTCTATAGGTGGGCGCCTACTTTCAGCTTGAAAAAGTATTCCCTTGTCCTTCAGGTGGTGTAACGACCCAACCGGTCATTTTTGGAATTTACGCCTCGATCCCCTATTAACTGCTTCCCACAAATTCATTTAAGCTATTTTGGTTTGTCGGGATGTTCGGCTTTTGGATTTGGAGTGTTTTGGGATACTTAGTCCCTAAATGAGAGCTTAAGAGTTGAAAAAATAGCTCGTGTTTGGAATAGTGTGAAAACAACCTCGGAATGGTAATCTAATAGTTACGTTAGCTCCGTTGGGTGATTTCAGGGTTGGGAGCGTGTTTGGAATGAATTTTAGGGGTTCATAGATTATTTAGGATTTAAATGCCGAAGTTTTGAAAGTTTCTGTAGCTCCGTTATGTCATTTTGGACTTGTCAGCAAAATATGGCATCATTCCGAGTTGAATTGATAAGGTTTCGGCATGAGGTTCGTTATATGAAGATTTGGAAGTTCATAAGCTTGATTTTGATTCAATTCATCATTTCCATGTTGTGTTATGTGATTTGAAATTTCGAGCGAGTCTGTGATAGGTTATATGACTTGTGTGTGTGATTAGGCGTGGTCCCGGGGGCCTCGGGTGTCTTTTTGATGGACTACAAATCCTTTTTCCTCCTTTTTGAACAGTTGATCTGATATCTGGTATTTGTTTCCGTGCGATCGTATTGCTTCTTCCGTGATCGCATAGAACAAAGTTTGGGCAGCATGAATTCCTTCTATGCGATCGCATTGTCCCTTCGCGATTGCATAGTGTATTTTTTTAGGGTCTCAATTAGTTCTATGCGATCCCATTATCCCATCGCGATCGCACAGTGTATTTTCCAGAGGTCCAAATTCCTTCTATGTGATCGCATTGTCCCTTCACGATCGCATAGTGTACTTTCCAGAGGGTCCAAATTCCTTATATGCGATCGCATAGCTTATCCTGCGATCGCATAGGCTTAATTCTTTGCCTCCAGTTTTACTCTATGCGATCGCACTCCTCCACTTGCGATCGCATAGAACAAATCACTAGGCAGACAGATTTAATTCCCAAACTCGAGGGTTTCACCATTTATTCATATTTTGACTTCTAGAGCTCAGTTCTTGGCGATTGTTGAAGGGATTTTCACCTGGGCAACTTGGTTAAGTGTTTCTCACTCGATTTTGATCAACTTCCATGAATCTCCTCTTAATTTCACCCTTTAATTTAAGTTTTGAATGTGTAAGTGGGTAGAACTTCATAGACCGAATTATTGGGTTTTGAGGGAGTGTTTGACCTCCGATTTGCGATATTTTTATATGGTTAGCCTCGTGAGAGTGTGAGGGTTCTGAAAATAATAAATTCATCCGGTTCCGAGATATGGCCCTGAGGGGCATTTTGGTCATTTTACCTAATTACGTGCTTTAGCTTTGAATTTAATTATAGAATCAGTTGCTTTAGATATTAATTCCAATGTGATTTTATTTAACAGATTTAGGCCATTTGGAGTCGAGTACTCGTGGCAAGAACGTGGTTGCCATTTGATTTTAGCCGGTTTTGAGGTAAGTATCTTGCCTAACCTTGTGTGGGGGACTTCCCCTTATGATTGAGTCTTTTCTGTTGATTGTAGTCCATGTACGCAAGGTGACGAGTGCGTGCTCGAATTTATTTGTGGTAAATTGTCTCTTTTAGGCCCCTAGACTTGTGGAATTTACAGAGTAGAAAGATAATATTGATACGTTTGAGCCCCTGTTATTAGTTTCACCTTTGTGTGTCTTGCTTGATTTTTGTTGCTCTTCTTGATTTATTTCTGATGTTAAATGGGCCTTTACGTGAATTTACTAAAGCCAAGTAACCTTCTATAATCATTGTACCCGCCCTAACTACTCGCCTTTAATTGGAAATCATAAATGTTATATCAGACATAATTAATGGGTCTTAATTACAAGAAAGATAGATACCTCATAATTAATTGATATCTCTTAAGTAAAGATTTGTTTGACTCATGTTAACTTCCTTACTGTTGAATGCTCCTTGATTGTAGGTTATCTGTAACATTTTGATTATACTATATGTCCAACTACTGAGGTACCAGTGTAGTTGCTATGGGTCTTGTTACGACTCGATTGTTATTGAGTCTATTGTGTTTTCCGTGGTGATCTGTGATTTTATTGGAAATTGTTGAATTCCCTTGCCGGGACGTTGTCATTTCTGTTGTTCATTCTCCCTTGCTGGGATGCTATCATTATTGTGTAGTTGTTGGTATCATGATGTACGAGGTCACTTCCGTGCGGTTATTGTTGGGGATTTACACGAGGTAATTTCCATGTTGTTGTTGCTACTGATGTTTGCACATGCTGTGTAACAAGGCGAGATATGTTGTATACTTATATATGTGTTACGCATGTGGCAGAATAAGGTAGGAATATTGTGATGCACGTGTGGCGAAATAAGGCGATGTTGTTATTGGTTGCACACATGGCGAAATAAGGAGGGCTATGTCAGGGGCTGATTATGAAGGACTACGGGTTCAATTCCTGGGAGTTCCTCTATTGTTATTATGAAGGACTACGAGTTCAATTCCTGAGAGTTCCTCTACTATTATTATGAAGGACTATGGGTTCAATTCCTGGGAGATCCGTTGTTATTGGTATGCCGGGCTACGGGTTCGATTCCCGGAAGTTCCCCTTAAACTCAATGTGATATGACTAATAGTTTTATAGTTTTTATCCGGGGTGAATGAGCTGGGTGCTTACTAATCCCATTTTTTATACTTACTAGTTGGCAGGATTCCTGTTAGATGCACTTGTACAAGCATACACGTAGTTGGACCCTTCTTTTTGAGATGAATCCCTTCTGATTTGACTAAGGGTAGAGATATGACGTCGTTTATCCATTGTATATGTGAAAGTGACTCTAGTTGAGTAGATAGTTGCTAGCATTGCCGTGTTATTGATGGGGCACGAGATGCCAAGTGTTATATTTCAGAATAACAACATAGCGATTTGTTTGGACTCGTTATGTTGTTATTTGAGGACTTGGGTTGTGATTTCTACTGTCATTTTTGTATTATCATTTATTGTATTTTGATTTTCTTATTATCCGTTATCCTCATTGTAACTTGTTGTGTTCTTATTTATCCGGACAGTCCTTACATATTCACATAACATCTCTATCTTTTCTGTTATATTGTTTATTGACCGGTACGTTTCATGACTGTTCCTCGTCACTACCCCATCGAGGTTAGTCTTGATACTTACTGGGCACCACCGTGGTTTGCTCGTACTACTCTTCTGCACATTTTTGTTGTGTAGATACAGGTACTTTCGTTCAGTTCTGTTAGCCTTGGAAGGAGGCATACTGGTAGTGACTTCAAGGTATATCTGCTACATCCGCACACCGAGGATTCCCTATCTAGTTTTCTGTAAAAGAGTAGTTTTTTCAGTATTTTTTCTTGAATAGATGTTCTTGAGTTAGAGCCTCTTATGTATCCTCTAGGCTTGTGATTTGTGAGTTTTCGAGTTTGGGGAATTGTCGTGATTTTTGAGTTTGTTATGCTAAGTGCCAAGTGGCACATTAAGCACCATTTTATTTTGCTAATTCAGGTTGTCTTGCTTACTTCCACAAATTTTGGTTATCTTTCGCATTGTTAGGCTTACCTAGTCGTAGGGCCTAGGTTCCACCATGACATGTTCATAGGGGTGTATTAGGGTTGTGATAAGTTGGTATCAGAGCTCTAGGTTCATAGGAGTCACAGATCATAAGCCGATTTATTAGAGTCTCGTGGATCGCTATGGAGATGTCTATACTTATCTGCGAGAGGCTATGTAACTATTAGGAAAATTTCACTTTATTTGATTTCTCTATCGTGGGAGATTTTGACATCAATAATCCTAAACCCCTATCTTCTACTCTCTCACAGATGGTGAGGACACGTATTATCTGAGGTGATCAGGCACCCGCTCCCCCTGCTGCAGCCACCAGAGGTCGGGGTTGAGGTAGAGTTCGAGGGCACGCACGTGGTGCAGCGAGAGCTGCCGTCGATACACCACCAGTCGATCCAGCCAAAGTCCAGGCACCCGATACGCCTACTATTACTACTACCCAGTCATTCATGACACTTTGGCACAGTTCATGAGTATGCACACCGCTTTGGCTCAGGCCGGATTACTTCCCCTTGCTGCACCCACACCCTAGGCCAGGGGAGGAGCACAGACACCAGCAGTCTGTACTCCTGAGCAGAGAGCGCATGTTGAGCAGGTTCTTGAGATTATTCCTGTGCCGCCTATGGCACCAGTTCACCCCGATGGCACGGTAGCGGTTTCCGAGCAGGAGCAGATGAGACTAGAGAGGTTCAAGAAGTATGGCTCTCCAGTATTCAGTAGATTAGCATCAGATGATGCATTGGGGTCCTTGATGAGTGTTATCGTATTCTCCATACTATGGGTATCTCGGGATGGAGCGGGGTTTCTTTCACTACCTTCCAACTTCGAGGGGTTGCCTATGATTGGTGGTACACCTATACGTTTGACAGTCTAGACGAGGCATCTTCACGGACCTGGACTCAGTTTTCAGATATGTTTCTGAGAGAGTTTGTTCCTCAGAGCCTCAGGGATGCATGGCATGCGGAGTTTGAGCATTTGTGCCAGGGTGCCATGACCGTTTTGGAGTATGCTATCTGTTACACCAATTTGGCTAGACATGCCTCAGCCTTGGTTTCCACTGTTCACGAGAAGGATTATCGGTTCATCGAGTGGCTTATTCCTAGCATCAGGTCTAGCATGGCCCAAGAGTTGGAAATGGACATTTCGTATCAGAAAGTGGTGAACATTGCTAAGAGGATAGAAGGTATGCATGCTAGAGAGAGAGAGGGTAGGCAGAGTCATGAGAGAGAGGGCTGACGAGATCAGGGGGGAGTTGGAGGAGGCGAGGAGGCCTCGTATGTCGGTGAGATATACTGGTCCTTATTATGGAGGTTGGGTACGCCATGGTAGAGGTTTTATGGGTCAGCCAGTCCATTTCGCGCTTTAGGCTTCGCATGGTGACTCAGGTGTTCATGGGTCTTGGAGGACCAGTACCGCACCATTTCCACCACCTCGTCAGTCGAGAGGGTGCTTTGAGTGTGGAGATATTAGCCATATAGCGAGAGATTGTCCCGGACTTTAGAATGATGTGTTGTAGCGAGGTATTCAGACAGAGAGATGGCGCTCAAGAGGGCGAGGCACAACTCTTTGATGTGTTTCATATAGTGCGTTTGAAGCCGGTACACCAGCTAATGTCACCCAGGTATGAATTTAGTTGTTATAGAAAGGCACTATCTGTAGTTCGCCACAATTCTACTTATTATGATGAGTTTCCTTAGTTGTTGTTTCATTTATGGTAGCGCTTCATGATTTGCATTCTATTTATGTGGTTATCCCGTTGGTAGATTTAATGAGTGATAGCCATGTTTATCGTTTGTTCTAGCCATTGTTGAGAGTTATGAAGCTAGTGATATTTTTCTAGTTGTCTGATTCTGGTAGGCTTGATGTGATTTCCGAGCATTCTTGGCTACGAGCTGTGATTCTTATGCTCCGCCGGTGTGGGAGCTATTGTATGTGTAAATCGTAGCCTAAAGTGATCTAGTGAGAGTTTCTAGATGGGTTGATGTGTACCCAGCTAGTGATCAAATGTTGAGGGCGAGACCCTCGTGATTTCACATGATTCGATATGTTGAGGCCGGGCTGTGTCTGTGGTGAGAGATACCAGTATAATATTTTGTGAGACCATTATATGATTTTGTTCCTTCTTGTTAGATGTCTTATAGAATTGTGTTTTAGAAAAGTTTTGTGCTAGTTTAATTGTTTGTTAGTTCTCTTATGTGTTTCATTTCCCATATTCATTCATTTTCGTTCTATGCTCCTTGGGTTTTAGTTTGTGGGGTGTACTCGTTGGTATTGGCTGAGATTTGGTTAATCGGGTGTTTCGCCGTGTGGTTGTTGTGGTTATTGTATTATCGCCAGTGGTATGGGTGGCTGAAAAGAGTTCCTATTGAATATGAGGCTTATGGCCGGTACAGATTTGATCTTTGGCATTTTATTGCTATCAGAAATGTTATTGCGAGACTATATGTGGTGTGTCATATTGTGTGGCTGTATCCTGTGTGTGTTGGCTTGTATTGAATTAGCTTGTTGAGACTGGTACCGGATATGGACTTGGAATCGAGTCTTTTGGAGATATAGGGTGATGAATTTTGTTTGAAGGCTTAATGGTATTGCTAGAAAGGTTAAATTTCAGTTGAGATGGTGTAATCAGGCTTGAGTAGAATAGGCTGACGTGGGATCACCCGCGGGTGTATGTTGGAAGTGCTCATTTAGTGATTGAAGGCTCCAGGTGTGTTCTCTATGCTCGTTCGAGGACAAACAAATGTTTAACTGTGGGAGGATGTAACGACCTGACCGGTCTTTTTTAGAATTTACGCCTTGATCCCCTATTAATTGCTTCCCATAAGTTCATTTTAGCTATTTAGGTTTGCCGGGATGTTTGACGTTAGAATTTGGAGTGTTTTGGGACAATTAGTCCCTAAATGAGAGCTTAAGTGTTGAAAAAATGGCCCGTGTTTGAAACAGTGTGAAAACAACCTCGGAATGGAAATCTGATGATTCTGTTAGCTCCGTTGGCTAATTTTGGGGTTGGGAGCGTGTTCGGAATGAATTTTGGGTTCGTAGCTTATTTAGGCTTGAAATGCCGAAGTTTTATTTTTTGAAGTTTCTGGTCCGATAGTGAGATTTTTATCCGAGGGTCGGAATTGAATTCCCGAAGTTTCTATAGCTCTGTTATGTCATGTTGGACTTGTTTGCAAAATTTGGCATACTTCCGAGTTGAATTGATAAGGTTTCGACATGAGGTTCGTTATTTAAAGATTTGGAAGTTCATAAGCTTGATTTTGATTCAATTCGTCGTTTCGATATTGTGTTATGGGATTTGAAGCTTCGGACGAGTCTGTGTTAGGTTATATGACTTGTGTGTCTGATTAGATGGAGTACCGGGGGCCTAGGGTGTGTTTCAGATGGGCTACAGATCATTTTTCCTCCTTTTAGAACAACTGATATGATATCTGGTATTTTATTCTATGCTATCTCATTACTTCTTCCGCGATCGCGTAGAACAAAGTTTGGGCAACATGAATTCCTTCTATGCGATCGCATTGTCCCTTCGCGATCGCGTATTTCTTTAGGGTCTCAATTCCTTCTATGCGATCGCATTGTCCCTTCACGATCGCATAGAGTATTTTCTAGAGGGTCCACATTCCTTATATGCGATCGCATAGCCTATCATGCGATCGCATAGGCTTAATTCTTGGCCTCCAATTTTACTTTATGCGATCGCACTCCTCCTCTTGCGATCGCATAGAACAAAATCACTGGGCAGACAGATTTAATTCCCAAACTCGAGGGTTTCACCATTTATTTATATTTTGACTTCTAGAACTCGGTTCTTGGTGATTTTTGAAGGGATTTTCACTTGGGCAACTTGGGTAAGTGTTTCTCACTCGATTTTGATCAACTTCCATGAATCTCCTCTTAATTTCACCCTTTAATTTCATTTTTGAATGTGTAAATGGGTAGAACTTCATAGATCAAATTGTTGGGTTTTGACGGAGTGTTTGACCTCCAATTTGAGATATTTTTATATGGTTAGACACATGAGAGAGCGAGGGTTCTGAAAATGTTAAATTCATCCGGTTCCAAGTCATGGGCCCGAGCGGCATTTTGGTCAGTTTACCTAATTACGTGCTTTAGCTTTGAATTTAATTATAGAATCAGTTGGTTTAGATATTAATTACAATGTGTGATTTTGTTGAATAGATTTGGGCCATTTGGAGTCGATTACTCGTGGCAAGAACGTGGTTTCTATTTGATTTTAGCCGGTTTTGAGGTAAGTATCTTGCCTAACCTTGTGTTGGGGGACTTCCCCTTAGGATTGAGTCTTTTCTACTGATTGTAGTCAGTGTATGAGAGGTGAAGAGTGCGTGCTCGGATTTATTTGTGGTAAATTGTCTCTTTTAGGCCCCTAGACATGGGAAATTTACAGAGTAGAAAGATATTATTGATACGTCTGAGCCCATGTTATTAGTTTCACCTCTGTGTGTCTTGCTTGATAGTTGTTTCTCTTCTTGATTTATTTATGATGTTAAATGGGCCTTTACGTGAATTTACTAAAGCCAAGTACCTTTCTATAATCATTGTGCCCGCCCTAACTACTCGCCTTTACTTGGAAATCATAAATTTTATGTCACACATAATTAATGGGTCTTAATTAGAAGGAAGATAGACACCTCATAATTAATTGATATCTCTTATGTAAAGATTTGTATGACTCATGTTAACTTCCTTACTGTTGAATACACCTTGATTGTAGGTTATCTGTAACCTTGTGATTATACTATATGTCCAACTGTTGAGGTACCAGTGTAGTTTCTATGGGTCGAGTTACGATTCGATTGTTATTGAGGCTATTGTGTTTTCCTTGGTGTTCCGTGACTTTATTTGTAATTGTTGAATTCCCTTGCCGGGATGTTGTCATTTCTGTTGTTGATTCTCCCTTGCTAGGGTGCTATCATTTACTATGTAGATGTTGGTATCATGACGCACGAGGTCTCTGCCGTACGATTATTGTTGGGGATTTACACGAGGTAATTTCTGTGTGGTTGTTGCTACTGATGTTTGCACATGCGGCGTAATAAGGCGGGATAAGTTATATACTTATATGTGTGTTGCGCATGTGGCGGAATAAGGTGGGAATATTGTGATGCACGTTTGGCGAAATAAGGCGGTGTTGCTATTGATTGCACACGTGGCGAAATAAGCAGGGCTATGTCAGGCGGCTGATTATGAAGGACTACGGGTTCAATTCTCGGGAGTTCCTCTGTTGTTATTATGAAGGACTACGGGTTCAATTCCTGGGAGATCCTCTGTTATTGGTATGCCGGGCTGCGGGTTCGATTCCCGGAAGTTTCCCTTAAACTCAATGTGATATGACCGATAGTTTTATTGTTTCTATCCGGGGTGAATGAGCCGGGTGCTAATTGTTCCCATTTCTTATACTTACTAGTTGGCAGGATTCATGTTAGATACACTTGCACAAGCATACACGTAGTTGGACCCTTCTATTTGAGATGAATCCCTTTTGATTTGACTAAGGGTAAAGATATGACATCGTTTATCCATTGTATATGTGAAAGTGACTCTAGTTGACCAGATAGTTGCCAACATTGCCGTGTTATTGATGGGGCGCGAGATGCGAAGTGTTAGATTACAGAATAACGACTTAGCGATTTGTTTGGTCTCGTTATGTTGTGATTACAGGATTTGGGTTGTGATTTCTACTGTCATTTTTGTATTATCATTTATTGTATCTTGATTTTCTTATTGTCCGTTATCCTTGTTGTAACTTGTTGTGTTCTTATTTTTCCGGACAGTCTTTACATATTCACATAGGATCTCTATCTTTTCTATTATATTGTTTATTGACTGGTAGGTGTCATGACTGTTCCTCGTCACTACCCCATCGAGGACAGTCTTTATACTTACTGGGCACCGCCGTGGTGTACTCATACTACTCTTCTGCACATTTTTGTTGTGTAGATACAGGTGCTTTCGTTCAATTCTGTCAGCCTTGGAAGGAGGCATACCGGTAGAGACTTCAAGGTATATCTACTACGTCCGCAGACCGAAGAGTCCCTTTCTAGTTTTCTGTAAAAGTGTAGTTGTTTTAGTATTTCTTCTTGTATAGATATTCTTGAGTTAGAGCTTTATGTATCCTCTTAGCTTGTGATTTGTGAGTTTCTGGGTTTTGGGAATTGTCGTCAGTTTTGAGTTTGTTATGTTACGTGCCAAGCAACACCGTAAGCACCATTTTATTTTGCTAATTCAGGTTGTTTTGCTTACTTCTGCAAATTTTGGTTATCTTCTGCATTGTTAGGCTTACCTAGTCGTAGGGAATAGGTGCCATCACGACATGTTCATAGAGGGTAAAATAGGGTCGTGACAGGTAGGCGCTTGCTTTCAACTTGAAAAAAAAATTATTCCCTTATTCTTTCGGTGGGCGCCTACTTTCAACTTAAAAAAAGTATTGCCTTATTCTCCAGGTGGGCTCCTGCTTTCAACTTGAAAAAGTATTCCCTTATTCTTCAGGTGGGCGCCTGCTTGTTGAACATGAAAATATATTCCCTTATTATTCTGGTGGGCGCCTGCTTGCAACTTGAAAAGATATTCCTTTATTATTCAGGTGGGCGCTTGCTTGCTGAATTCAAACAGATATTCCCTTATTATTCAGGTGGGCCCCTGCTTGCAACTTGAAAAGATATTCCCTTATTATTCAGGTGGGCACCTACTTGCAACTTGAAAAGATATTCCCTAATTATTTAGGTGGGTGCCTGATTGCCATCCTTCGAAAAATATTCCCTTACTGTTCAGGTGGGTGCTAGCTTACATCATACAAAACAAAGAAAATTTCTGCCCCAGTTTGATAACTAGGTGTAACATATTCAATAAAAGGTAATACTTCCCTTATTATCCAGGTGGCTGCTTGATTACTGAGTTTTGAGATGGATTCCATCACCTATTGTTGCTTTCTTTTGAACTGTTTTCCCTTATTTTCCAGGTGGGTGCCTGATTTCCAAAATTTGTGCTCCCTTGTTATCCACATTGCTCACATTCACTTTAAAGTGATTAGTAAGAATTTGAATCTTTCGTTCCAGCTTTAATCAAAGAACAATTTGTTAGTATAAAATTGTGGTTAGCTGCTGGCATTCTTGTTGGCCTTGCTTCCACATTTGAATTTGCTCTGTCTTGCTTCCCATATTGCCTTGCCATAACTACTGGCTATCTTTTAACATTTTCTGATCCCAATGACCCAACTATCTTTTCTTGTGCCTTTCTCTTGTTGCTTATTTCCTTTTGCTTTCCTCCAAATACATGATTGCTATATGTTCTTTTGTTCCAATTGTCCTTTGATGAACCCCAGTCTTGTTGTGCCATATAACTGAGAAGCTGGCAATTAGCTTCGACTAACAATGTCTTATAGAACGATTTCAAGAAAAATGAAATGCAATGACCCCGAAGTTGTCACGACCCTAGTTCACCAATCATGAACATGTCGTGATGGCACCCAGTCTCCATGACTAGGTAAGCCTAACACGTTGCGGAACATACAAGTTATGAACATTTAAATAAGATTTAGCGGAAAATGGCATAAAAGGGAATGTAATCCGTGCCGCTTGGCACATACATCCGTCAAAACACACTGTATAAAACACCACCAAGATCCGGAATCCCACGGTTAACACAGACTAAAAGAGGAATATACAACTGTGGCTCTATGTATAAAGAGGATCTAACAACGAAGTGAAGGAAAAATATCTACTAGTACTAATAGAATAGAAGGAAGGCCTCCGGATCCGCGGACGTAGCAGATCATACCTCGAGGTCTCCCAAAAATGCTGCTGAATCACCTGATATGAGTCTGTCCTGATGTACCTGGATCTGCACAATAAAAGTGTGCAGAAGAGTAGCATGAGTACACCACGGCGGTACTCAGTAAGTGCCAAGCCTAACCTCGATGGAGTAGTGACGAGGAAGGTCAGGGCCCTACTGAGAGAAAATCAATAATAAAATGACAATAACTATAATGAGCAGTTTAAATGACAATAATCTTTAATTAACAATAATAAAGTGATTACTGCAACCGTCTACAAGTAAACTAACAACAAGTAACAACTCAATTAACAAGTCGAGGACCTGTGGGAATTGAACCCACAGTCCCATTAACAGTACCCCTGGGTCTCCAGGAATCGAACCCGCAGCCCATGTCTCAATAATATAACAATAACTCAAGATCTCCGGGAATCGAACCCGCAGTCCCTATAAATAACTCAGGATCTCGGGAATCGAACCCGTAGTCCCTACCAATAACTCGGGATCTCGGGAATCGAACCTGTAGTCCCTACCAATAACTCGGGATCTCGGGAATCGAACCTGTAGTCCCTACCAATAACTCAGGATCTCGGGAATCGAACCCGCAGTCCCTACCGATAACTCATGATCTCGGGAATCGAACCCGCAGTCCCTACCAATATCACTCCGGGTCTCTGGGAATCGAACCCACAGCCCTAGGTCTCCGGGAATCGAACCCGCAGTCCACAAACACAACAAATAAAGGAATATGTAGAAGGAATATAATATGCTTAACTACAACTTCACCGAAAATAGTGCCAGCAACTATCAAGAAGCTTAAGTAAGGCAATTAGGCAACTAGTCAGTAAAATACTACTTAATCATGCTTTTCTAACTACTACCGGGTAAGAATATCGAATTAATCAGCTAAAAACAGGGATATCACTAATTAGGCATTTTAAATAAAGTACGTGGTCAACAACCAGCGCATGTACACGCTCGTCACCTCGCGTACAAGGCATTTAAACTATCACATAAAAATCCTAGGGGTGGAAGTTCCCCCACACGAGGTTAGACAATCCAATTACCTCGACTCCGGTACAAAACCGCTAAGAGACAATTCTCTTGCCGCGAATGTCGGCCTCCACAGGTGTAGTATCTGATAAAAATCAAGAGAATCACATCAAAATAGGCCAATTAGGCATTACCCAATCAAACAATTCAAAATACACCAAAACCCACAAGTTGCTAAAACCTGACTTTGTGTACGCGAAAGTTATATTTTCGGAACCCTTGTCTCAATACGAGTCTAAGCATATAAATTTTATCAAATTTGGACTCCATTTGCCCACTCAAAACCTTGATTTTCTAAAGTTCAAGCCTAGGGTTAAATCTTCCATGAATCACCCCAAATTCCTCCATTTTCAGGATATAATTGCATAATATTATCAATACTAATTATAGTTTAAGTCCTTAGTTGATTACCTGATGATTCCCCTTGAATTTCTCTTCAAAATCGCCCAAATCGCCTCTTAAGCCGAGACCCCAAATGTTGGAATGTTTCTGAAATTTTCTAACTTCTGATACAATTAACTCTCTGCGATTTCCGCTTCTGCGGACAAAATTCCGCTCCTGCGAGCCCGTATCTGCGACCAACTGGTCGCTTCTGCGATCCCAGGACTAACTGGCCAATCCTGCTTCTGCGAGAAAAGGACCGCTTCCGCGCGTCCGCTTCCGCGATTGGACAACCGCTCCTGTGAGAATTCCCGCTTCTGCGCACCAGATTCCGTTTCTGCGGACCCGCCTAGGCGATAAATCCTCCGCTCCTGCGGATCTCCCTAATCCGCCTCTAGACCGCTTCTGCGTAACACCTTTCGCACCAGCGACACCGCCTCAGCGGAACAATACCCGCTTCGGCGAACACAAGCGCTTCTGCGCTCCTCAGTCCGCTTCCGCGGGCTCGCCTCCGCGCCCATATTTCCGCAGGGGCGAAAATGACAGAACCAGAATACTTCAACCTGCAATTTCCATGCTTTCTCCCCGTTTGATGGTCTGAATTCATCCCGAGGCCCCCGGGACCCCAACAAAAACCACCAACATACTCCAAAACATGATACGAACTTATTCCAATCATAAAAACACGTCTAACAACATCAAAACCCATAATTCACATCGAATTCAAGCCTAAATTTCTTAAAACTTTTCCGAATTGCACATTCGATCTAAAACCCAACCAAACAACGTCCGAATGACCTGAAAATTTGCGGACATATCCAAAATCACATAACGAAGCTACAGGTATTATCGGAATTCCATTCCGATCCTCGAATCAAAATCTCACCTGTCGTTCGGATTCGCCAAAATTTCAAACTTCGGCATTTCAAGCCTAATTGAGCTACGGACCTCCAAAATACATTCCGGACACGTTCCCAACCCCAAAATCATCTAACGGAGCTAATGGAGCCATCAGATTTCCGTTCCGAGGTCATCTTAACATTGTTCTAGTTACGGACCATTTTCTAACTTTAAAGCTCTCATTTAGGGACTAAGTGTCCCGAAATACTCCAAATTTCAGAACCGACTCTTCCGGCAAACCACAGTAGCAGAAATGAACTTAGGAAAACAATTAAAATGGGGATTGGGGCGTAATATTCTAAAATGACCGGCCGGGTCGTTACATCTTCCCACCCTTAAAAGATTCGTTCGTCCTCGAACGAGCATAGAAAACATACATGGAGTAGTGAACAGATGAGGGTACTGGCTGCGCATATCCTGCTCAGTCTCCCAAGTCGCCTCCTCGACCGGCTGGCCCCGCCACTGAACCTTTACCGAAGCGATGTTCCTTGACCTTAGCTCCCTAACCTGCCTCAAAATCTCAAAAGGGCCAATAAATATAGGACTCAGCTGAGCATATTACCCTGATATAATCTGAAGATATTCCCTCTTGTTCAACAATTAAGTCTTTGAGACAAATTCCAACATCCGGAATTCTATGTCAGGCTTGTTTTCATCAAGAGATCACTCAATATTCCTCAAACGCCGTCCTCAAACATGACTGCATAACCTTGCTGGATTTATTCTTACCTTGCAACACTAAATCCACAGGACCACGATAATATTTTATGATCAAATTAGCCAAAAATTCAACGAATCAGATGCTCCCATTGCACCTCACGATCTACATAGGTCTCGTTCCAACTTTTACAATACCGACACGACGGAAGAGATGTGCCGATATCCATAACCAACTACTGAATCAACAATTCATCGGGTCTATACTCCTGACAGGATCCATTACCTTATCCTAAACCAGAGGATGATTCTTTCCTCTATAATATACTTTATATAATCAATTGCACTGACCCCAAATCACATAATCTCATCTCACCCAGTACGAACTGCTCAGGCGATAAGCCACATCAGACATAATCAAAAGTCCCACAAGATGACACGATGTGCTAGTAATCCACTAATTCGTACGTGATACAAAAGGAAGGAGAACGCTAGAAAGAACTATTCAACTCTCACACTAACATGGACTTCCTCAGAAAATAGGAAACAGAACACATAAAAGCAAATATGGACACTGAAATAAACATCACACTGTTGCGGCGTGCAACCCGATCCCAACAATATACACATGGAGGCGTGCCACCCGATCCAAACAGTATACCCATGGCGGCGTGCCACCCGATCCAACCAATATAACCATGGCGGCGTGCCACCCGATCCCAACAATATAACCATGGCAGCGTGCCACCCAATCCAAATATAAAACTCACACAAGGAGCCACACGTCGAGCAGAATAGCTCATCACATCAAAATACTGAATATCGATCATAAGCACACTAAGGTGCCTGATATCAGACACAAGGAAACATATAGCGCTATAAGCTACAAACTCAAGCACAACTAAGGTGCAACATATGATCTGAGTCTCAAGAGCCATCATGCTCATATAACATCACCGCTGAGCGGAACCTCAACACATAAGGGACTTACCAAGCCGTCTCACAACTCATACGATGCAATACATCTTTACATGAATTAACTAACCCCGAAATAAGACCGCGACTATCCCTCCACAAAGGGCGCATTGTTGGAAGAAACACAACCGGCCTGATGCAAGGCTCACTTCCACATTTAAATCTATCCACCGACCTTAAGTCTATCCTGGTCGTGCCAAGCTAAGTCAATAATATTTCACAGGTCTATAACCCAATAAGCAGAATGCCCTCCAACATAAATTCTCAATTGAATGATATCACCAAAATCCTCATACTTGGTTTAAATTTCTAACCAATCAAGTGACTACAAGTCACTCATATACAATCTTCTTGTGGGTCAAGTTCCCACTATCTTCCGAATAATTAAACAGGCCTGCACATTCAACCTACCGGCTGCACTAACACTGAAAAGCGATCAGGAGTCCTTAACCGGGATGCAAAGCCTTTCTCACAAAACACCGATCTCAAATGATACTGATGTTAATACCCATCTTACTCAAAACACTGACACTCTTTCCCTGCTCATCCGAGCTTTGTATATCATATTCATTGACCAAACTGTGACCTTGGTCCTTACTTCAAATTTCATACTACTCGCTGCACCCCACGTGCCGATATGCGATAGACACAATTTCCATCATAGCTCTAGAACTGACGATAGGCTAATACTTCATCACATAAGACCTTCCATTTAACTCATTTCAGGAGAACTATAGCAACACACGGCGAGTTCTCATAACCGTTGAATATGCCAATCTCTAAGTAGTGGTCCAAGCCACCATAACCCTTTCCGAGGTCCGCCTACTCATAACAGGCCCTAATAGAAGAATACTTCAGAATACCATCAATCACTGCGGCCGACAAGCCTCAAATGCATCGCCACAAATCGCATGCATACCTCGATCACATTACATGAACCGATCATTGACACCAATATGCCAACTCATCTTTGGCTAATCAATCTACTTCCTTCCAGTATATCCTAGATTGCCTTAGAAGTGTTAATATGTCCCTTCAATACCTAACTTATTCCAACCACGCTCACGCCGAGTGACCTTAAATCATGAGGCCATGCTGTCTCAAAAATGACTACCATTTCATGTCTCTCAAATGCTACGCCACAAGTCAAAACATTATAGAACATTTTGTGCCTTTCTTCCTGAGTTTCTTCAAAAGCTTAAGCCTCGACTATACTTACAGACTCAGAATTATCAAACACCACACTTTACCTCTTGAATTCATTAGGACCACTATTGAGAACCATCCGGCCCTAACTTGTCCCAGTACGCAACCAATTCTACTAAATTTTATAACATATGAAAACCCTCTCGATAAAGCCCCCAGCGGAACCATTTCCCGCGAAGCCTGCACCTATACGAGGTATAATTCATGAATCTTTCCTCAAGTTTGAACACGAGCCAGTGAGGCTAACCATAACATGCATTCAGCAATTCGTATACTCAAATTACCACTCATGGCCCCTTTTCCGTGGCTGAAATAATGCAATAGTACACTAGTATCCAGAATTCACACAGGTAATTAACCATGCGACCCAATCTTAAGCGGTGGGACTCTCCCACTTAGCCCAAAGCCACTATTACACGACTCTCGAACACATTAGAACCATTCTCTCAAGTCATTTACTATTATTCAACCTGCAATTCACTTGATCCAACGAATATAACCACCTGTGCTCTATTAGCACTCTAACACCATAGGGTATAACCTCATCCCAATACAACCAAACATCTTCTCGCTCCATGCATCGAGCATTATTTATCGATGACATCTTAAAACTTACTATGATTCTCACACCTATGAAGCACCATGTAGCCTTCGCCAAAATCTTCCCTGCTGATAATGAAATGTAGAGTTATTATGGACACAGGAACATCAAAAGTCCCAACATCATACCATACGAGTCTCAACTCTTACTCATCCATAAGTTTCAAAGAACTTTTTGAATAGCACCTAGATACAACGCAGGCCAAATCTGATATGACACATGACCCATAATTAGATCGTTGATAGTGAAATCCTTTCACTTGACACGAAGCTTTATGATACATTTTGCTAATCCATGACAATAGCCTTTATCATTTGTACATCTTTATCATAAGACAGTTCAAGACATTCGTTTGGTGCGTGTCTTTCTTAAGATAGTTAAACTCATTTCCCCCAGTATCTCTGCGGGCTAAATCCTTCGCTAAATAGATATCTCATATGAACGATATAGTCTTTATTACCACCAACTATCCTTAGATCTATATCCACCTTGTGATTATACCATTACTGTGACGATTAGGCAGTTAAGTAAACCTTCTCAAGACCGTACTTATCAATCGAATGTCAGAACCTAGTGCACCCCCACGTGCACAATTGAAGATCTCTCAATTTCTTGCATTATCGATATGGGTGACACACGGTAACAATAGTTGAGTAAATTTTTGAACCCATGAAATCCCTCTGCAGCATCACGAACCGTCGGCGCATACTTGATACCGAGTGCGCAATTTCAATACACGAGTGGATGCAAAAGAACATATGAAATAGGCTCCAATTGAATAAATGACGCACGATAAGGAATTCAAAGAATTGAAGAGTTTCCTAAACAGTTACATAGCCCCTCGTAGATAAATACAGACGTCTCCATATCGATCAGCGAGAATCTAAGTAACCGGTCTGTGTCCCGTGACTCCTACGAACCTAGAGCTCTGATACCAACTTGTCACGACCCTAGTTCACCAATCGTGAACATGTCATGATGGCACCCAGTCTCCGTGACTAGGTAAGCCTAACACGTTGCGGAACATACAAGTTATGAACATTTAAATAAGATTTAGCGGAAGATAGCATAAAAGGGAATGTAATCCGTGCCGCTTGGCACATACATCCGTCAAAACACACTGTATAAAACACCACCAAGATCCGGAATCCCACGGTTAACACAAACTAAAAGGAGAATATACAACTGTGGCTCTATGTATAAAGAGGATCTAACAACGAAGAGAAGGAAAAATATCTACTAGTACTAATAGAATAGAAGGAAGGCCTACGGATCCGCGGACGTAGCAGATCATACCTCGAGGTCTCCCAAAAATGCTGTTGAATCACCTGATATGAGTCTGTCCTGATGTACCTGGATCTGCACAATAAAAGTGTGCAGAAGAGTAGCATGAGTACACCACGGCGGTACTCAGTAAGTGCCAAGCCTAACCTCGATGGAGTAGTGACGAGGAAGGTCAGGGCCCTACTGAGAGAAAATCAATAATAAAATGACAATAACTATAATGAGCAGTTTAAATGACAATAATCTTTAATTAACAATAATAAAGTGATTACTGCAACCGTCTACAAGTAAACTAACAACAAGTAACAACTAAATTAACAAGTCCAGCACCTGTGGGAATTGAACCCACAGTCCCATTAACAGTACCCCGGGTCTCCGGGAATCGAACCCGCAACCCATGTCTCAATAATATAACAATAACTCAGGATCTCCGGGAATTGAACCCGCAGTCCCTACAAATAACTCAGGATCTCGGGAATCGAACCCACAGTCCCTACCAATAACTCAGGATCTCGAGAATCGAACCCGCAGTCCCTACCAATAACTCAGGATCTCGGGAATTGAACCTGCAGTCCCTACCGATAACTCAGGATCTCGGGAATCGAACCCGCAGTCCCTACCAATATCACTCCGGGTCTCTGGGAATCGAACCCACAGCCCTAGGTCTCCGGGAATCGAACCCGCAGTCCACAAACACAACAAATAAAGGAATACGCAGAAGGAATATAATATGCTTAACTACAACTTTACCGAAAATAGTGCCAGCAACTATCAAGAAGCTAAAGTAAGGCAATTAGGCAACTAGTCAGTAAAATACTACTTAATCATGCTTTTCTAACTACTACCGGGTAAGAATATCGAATTAATCAGCTAAAAATAGGAATATCACTAATTAGGCATTTTAAATAAAGTACGTGGTCAACAACCAGCGCATGTACACGCTCGTCACCTCGCGTACAAGGCATTTAAACTATCACATAAAAATCCTAGGGGTGGAAGTTCCCCCACACGAGGTTAGACAAGCCACTTACCTCGACTCCGGTACAAAACCGCTAAGAGACAATTCTCTTGCCGCGAATGTCGGCCTCCACAGGTGTAGTATCTGATAAAAATCAAGAGAATCACATCAAAATAGGCCAATTGGGCATTACCCAAACAAACAATATAAAATACACCAAAACCCACAAGTTGCCAAAACCCGACTTTGTGTACACCTGTCGAAAAATTACGAAAGTTATATTTTCGGAACCCTTGTCTCAATACGAGTCTAAGCATATAAAGTTTATCAAATTCGGACTCCATTTGCCCACTCAAAACCTTGATTTTCTAAAGTTCAAGCCTAGGGTTAAATCTTCCATGAATCACCCCAAATTCCTCCATTTTCATGATATAATTGCATAATATTATCAATACTAATTATAGTTTAAATCCTTAGTTGATTACCTGATGATTCCCCTTGAATTTCTCTTCAAAATCGCCCAAATCGCCTCTTAAGCCGAGACCCCAAATGTTGGAATGTTTCTGAAATTTTATAACTTCTGATACAATTAACTCTCTGCGATTTCCGCTTCTGCGGACAAAATTCCGCTCCTGCGAGCCCGCATCTGCGACCAACTGGTCGCTTCTGCGATCCCAGGCCTAACTGGCCAATCCCGCTTCTGCGAGAAAAGGACCGCTTCCGCGCATCCGCTTCTGTGATTGGACAACCGCTCCTGCGAGAATTCCCGCTTCTGCGCACCAGATTCCATTTCTGCGGACCCGCCTAGGCGATAAATCCTCCGCTCATGCGGATCTCCCTAATCTGCCTCTAGACCGCTTCTGCGTAACACCTTTCGCACCAGTGACACCGCCTCAGCGGAACAATACCCGCTTCGGCGAACACAAGCGCTTCTGCGCTCCTCAGTCCGCTTCCGCGGGCTCGCCTCCGCGCCCATATTTCCGCAGGGGCGAAAATGACAGAACCAGAATACTTCAACCTGCAATTTCCATGCTTTCTCCCGTTTAACCATCCGAAAACACCCCGAGGCCCCCGGGACCCCAACGAAAACCACCAACATACTCCAAAACATGATACAAACTTATTCCAATCATAAAAATACGTCTAACAACATCAAAACCCATAATTCACATTGAATTCAAGCCTAAATTTCTTAAAACTTTTCCGAATTGCACATTCGATCTAAAACCCAACCAAACAACGTCCGAATGACCTGAAAATTTGCGGACATATCCAAAATCACATAACGAAGCTACAGGTATTGTCGGAATTCCAATTCGACCCTCGAATCAAAATCTCACCTGTCGTTCGGATTCGCCAAAATTTCAAACTTCGGCATTTCAAGCCTAATTGAGCTACAGACCTCCAAAATACATTC
This sequence comes from Nicotiana noctiflora, assembly GCA_032618575.1. Taxonomy (NCBI): domain Eukaryota; kingdom Viridiplantae; phylum Streptophyta; class Magnoliopsida; order Solanales; family Solanaceae; genus Nicotiana; species Nicotiana noctiflora. The sequence goes on from JASVEL010012955.1 coordinate 185,917, forward strand.
TGGACACGTTCCCAACCCCGAAATCATCTAACGGAGCTGATGGAGCCATCAGATTTCTGTTCTGAGGTCGTCTTAACATTGTTCCGGTTACGAACCATTTTCTAACTTTAAAGCTCTCATTTAGGGACTAAGTGTCCCAAAATACTCCAAATTTCAGAACCGACTCTCCCGGCAAACCACAATAGCAGAAATGAACTTAAGGAAACAGTTAAATTGGGGATTGGGGTGTAATTTTCTAAAACAACCGTCCGGGTCGTTACAAAAGTTTTGAGGGGTAGGAATATTTTTTTTAAATAAAAAAAATAAAAGGACGAGACTTATCTGAGTGGGAAGGCCGATTTCTTTGATCATGCCATGCATTTGGATTAACCGACCCAGTCTGACCAACCAATCAACTGTCAATTGTCATTTTTGTCAACTTTATTTCACCACCCCAACTTTGCTTGCTTTGCCTCTTTTCTCCCACAAACTTCTTTCTCACTTTCGCCTTATGGTGTCTGTGAAGGTTTCATCATTAAGACTCTTTCATTTCATTTTTCACAGTTCACCTCGCCTTACGGTGCCCATGAGGGTTTTCACTAATAAGACTCCCTCCTATTAATTCTCTCAGCTCACATCGCCTTACGATGCCCATGACGGTTTTCACCAATAAGACTCTCTCATTTTCATATTTTTATTTTTTTTCATTTTTCGGCACCCGAGTATTGTCCATAGCATATCTTTCTTCACCTACTTGTACTGCCATTTTCTGGAAATTAATCAGAAGGTCTTTCTTTGGACCGTAATGTGGCTTTTGGATGGGTTTTAGAAAGAAAGGTATAAAGGCTCAAAATTTCCAACTTGGGTTTCAAAAATTACAAATTCTGGAATCATATCTTCCATAATGATCATAACTTCTGCCCCAGTTTCAATCTTTGGGGAACCTTGGACCTTCTTTATGTTATGACTGAACCTCAGTGAGGCTGCCTACGTACCCTTTCGGGATCAAGTCAAAACGTAGTTCGGATCATAAGATCGCTTCATTATTGTGATGTTTACTTCCTCCAATTCTTATTCTTTTCCTTTTCTTTTCCCTTTTTTCATTTTTCTCATCTTCCTCTTTTTCTCTTTTTTCTTTTCTTCTTCTTCTTCTCTTTTTTTTCCTTAACTTTTCCCACTTTTTTTCTCTTTTCTTCTTTTCTTTGACATTTCATCATTCAATTTTTTTTTTACTTTGTTGTTGATTCCGAAAGAGGGATATGAAAGAATAAAGTAATAAGGCTCAATGGGATAGCAATGGATAAAGTATTTGGATAGTGAAACAAAATGCCTTCATCATTTTATTTTCAAAATATTACAAATACAATTAGATACATGAAAGAAATCAGACATAATATCTTTTGACCGCATCATAATTGATGGCCATCTCTATGCATTTCCCTTCTTCATCTGTTAGATATAACGCTCCATTAGACAACACCCATGATACAACAAATGGCCCTTGCCAACTAGGAGCGAATTTTCCTTTTGCCTCTGCCCAATGAGGTAAGATGCGCCTCAATACCAATTGTCCGACTTCAAATTATTGCGGACGTACTTTCTTGTTATATGCTCTGGCCATTCTCTTTTCATACAGTTGTCCATGACATACTGCTGCCAGTCGTTTCTCGTCAATCAAACTAAATTGTTCTAGTCCGGCTTTAACCCATTCATCATCATGAATCTCTGCCTCCGCAATAATTCTAAGGGAGAGTACTTCAACTTCTGCGGGTATTACTGCTTCCGTCCCATACACCAATGAATAAGGGATTGCACCTACCGCAGTGTAAACAGTAGTGCGCTACCCAGCAAAGCAAATGGTAATTTCTCATGCCATTGTCTTGATCCTTCCACCATTTTTCGAAGGATTTTCTTAATAATCTTATTTGCTACTTTAACTGCTCCATTCGCCTTAGGACGATATGGTGGGGAATTGCGATGCATAATTTTAAACTTCTAACCTGTCGTTGCAATCAAATGACTGTTAAGGTTGGCCCCATTATCCGTAATAATCACCTTCGGAATTCCGAGTCGGCAAATGATATTTGCATGTAGAAAATCAACCACTACATTCTTGGTTACTGCCTTGAATGTCTTTGCCTCCATCTATTTAGTAAACTAATCAATGACAACTAGAATAAACTTACCCATTAGATGATGCTGGCTCTATTGGCCCAATGACATCCATGCCCCAAGCAACGAAACGCCATGGTGCCGACATCGTATGCAACTAATAAGGTGGAGAATGAAACAAATCTCCATGTATCTGGCATTGATAACATTTGCGCACATAGTTGATACAATCCCGCTCCATAGTAAGCCAATAATATCCAGCTCTGAGTATTTTCTTTGCTAGCACATACTCGCTCATGTATGGTCCACAGACTTCACGTGCACTTCACCCATAATTACTATAGCCTGCTTTTTTCCTATTCATCTCAGCAAACCCAGATTCGGTGTTCTTTTATATAAAACCCCTCCACTAAAGAAGAATCCACTCGCCAATCATCTTATGGCTCTCTTTTAATCTCCTGCGGCTTGTGCCGGATATACCCCCATTCTAAGATACCCTTTAATGTCATGGAACCATGGTTTGCCATCGAGTTCCACTTCTACTGTATTTCAATAAGCATTCTGATCACAAACCTGGATTTGTAACCGGTCCACATAAGCTTTTTCCGAGTTATGTAACATAGATGCCAGCGTGGCCAGAGTATCAACAACTTCATTATGGATTCTCAGCTTGAATTATATGGACTAAAACCATTGGCATAGTTCATGTAGATACTACTGGTATGGTATGAGTTTTAAATCTCGTGTTTCCCATTCTCCTTGAATCTAATGTACCAAGAGATCCGAGTCACCCATGACCAAAATCTCTTGAACACCCATATCTATAGCCATTCTCAATCCCAATATAAATGCTTCGTATTCAACCATATTGTTGGAAAAAAAGAAACAAAGTTGAGCGGTGACAGGATAATGTTGACCTGTCTCTGAAATGAGCACAACTCTAATCCCAACACTTTTGTTATTAACAGCCCCATCGAAATATAACTTCCAGCCTGGCTTTTCATCTTGTTAAAATTCTTCAATATTCATTGCTTCTTCATCGGGGAAATATGTTTTCAGTGGTTCATATTTGTCATCAACTGGATTCTCTGCTATGTGATCGGCAACTACTTGTGCTTTCATCACAGTGCGAGTTACATAAATAATATCAAACTCTGTGAGCAGAATTTGCAATTTAGCAAGGCTCCCTATGGACATGGGCTTCTGAAAGATGTACTTCAATGGGTCCAACCAGGATATGAGATAAGTGGTATAAGTTGACAAATAGTGCTTCAATTTCTGTGCTACCCAGTTCAAAGCACAGCATGTTCTTTCCAACTGAGTAGTCTTTACTTCGTAAGATGTGAATTTCTTGCTAAGATAATAAATAGCCTTCTCCTTCCTTCCTATTTCATCATGCTGCCCTAATACACAGCCGAAGGAATTATCTAATACCGTAAAATAAAGGATTAAAGGCCTTCCTGGCTCTGGAGGAACTAATACAGGCGGATTGACCAGGTATTCCTTGATTTTATCAATTGCAGCTTGACATTCATCAGTCCATTTCACTGGAACATCTTTCTTCAGTAATCTAAAAATAGGCTCACAAGTTGATGTAACCTGAGCAACAAATCTGCTGATGTAATTCAACCTACCAAGCAAACACTTCACATATTTCTTGCTCTTTGGCGGAGGCAACTCCTGGATGGCTTTGATTTTGGACGGGTCCAGTTCAATACCGCGTCGACTCACCACAAACCCCAACAACTTCCATGATAGCACTCCAAAAGCACATTTTGCTGGATTGAGCTTGAGATTGTACCTACGAAGCCTTTGGAAAAACATCTGCAAGTCTTTAACATGGTCATATTGCTTTCTAGACTTGACAATGACATCATTCACATAAACATCAATTTCCCGATGTATCATGTCATGAAACATGGTAGTCATTGCCCTTATATATGTTGCTCCGGCATTTTTCATTCCAAATGGCATCACCCTATAACAGTATATTCCCCAAGGCGTAATGAATGCCGTCTTCTCCGCATCTTCCTCGTCCATCAGGATCTGGTGATAACCCGCATAACACTCCACAAAAGAACCAATCTTATGTTTGGCACAATTATCAATTAATATGTGGATGTTTGGCAATGGAAAATTATCCTTTGGACTTGCTTTGTTGAGGTCTCGATAATCAACACACACCATGGTTTTTCCGTCTTTCTTCGGAACCAATACAACATTGGCTAACCAGGTGGGATATTTTGTAACCCGTACAACCTTCACTTCAAACTGGTTATTGACTTCTTTTGTTATTTTCACACTGATATCTGTCTGGAATTTCCTCAACTTCTGCTTAATGGGCGGGCATTCTGAGTAAGTGGGCAATTTATGAACTACCAAATCGATAATTAATCCCGACATGTCATCATATGACCATGCAAATATATCTTTGTATTCATGCAGCAACTTTATCAAGTCCTCTCTGAGTGAGGATTCCAAATGGACGCTTATCTTTGTTTCCCGAATATTTTCTTCATCCCCCAAATTAATGACCTCCGTCTCATTTAAGTTTCGTTTGGGTTTTTCCTCATATTGGCTAAAATCCTTACTAATTTCTTCCAAAAATTCCTCGTCATCATACTCCGCCTCACTATTGCATTCGATTTATTATATTATTATTTGATTATCAAGACTGAGCTGGGAATTCCTTATGCATGACACATCATTGAAATCAGCATAAAATGGATTGTACAAGAAAAGAAATGAAAAATAAAATAAAGCTTATCAGGAATGGGGGGAGAAAGAAATTGCATTTCATTAAAATTTTAAAAAGATAGTAAGGTTTGACACGTCCGATTGGACAGAACATAAAATCTGTATTACAGCTTTGAAAAAATATTTAAAATGAAACAACAAAGCTAACTACCACAACTCCCTTCTTGTTGGAAGAGGAGTAGCTTCCCAGTCAGCTTGGTTCGGGATCCAACAAATTGGACATCCATTTTACTTGTGCCCTCAACCGCTTCTACCATATTCACATCTTCAAATAGCTTTTAAAATCTTTCAAGTAGTTCCCTGTCTGGCTTTATCTCTGCTACGTTGGGCATGACCGTCGCCGAACGTTTCTTTGTACCTGGCCTGACGATTGAAGGAGAGAGTTTCGGGATAGGCTTAGGGAGGGTCCATCCTTTATTTTTCAGTTTTTGAGCTCTTTTTATATTAGCAATTGTTGGCTCAAAACCCAACCCAAAAGTGTCAATGATTCCCGGAAGAGATATTGGCTGTGATTCCCTGTAGTGCAGCTCCCAACCCTTTCCCATAGAGAAACCCATTTTTCAACATCTCTGTAGCAACCATAACTGATGCATAAGCTATCTTGGGCACCGGAACATGCTCACCTTTAGGAATTTTATCAAAAGATATAGTATCCACCACTTGATATACCCAGGGGCCTTTATCACCCTCAATTTCTTCAAAATAAGTGATAGTATTGCAGGAATTCTCTTCACCATGGACCACTATTTCTTCATGATCCCATTCGAAATTTACCGTATGAATCCATGGTCGACCAAGTAGGAGATTGTATGATACAACAACATTCAAGACTTGAAATTCCATTGTAAACTCTACTGGTCTAATGGTAAGCTACAACACGATGTCTCCAGCAGTATTCTTTCCACCTCCATCAAATCCACGCACACAAATGTTTTTCTTGTGGATTCTTTCATTATTAATCTTGAGCTTTCCTAGAGTAGACAAAGGGAATATGTTGGCACTCGACCCATTATCAATCAACACGCGAGTCACTACCGAATCTTCATATTTCATAGTAAGATATAAAGCCCTATTATGCTCTGTTCCCTCTATCGACAGTTCATCATCTGAGAATGTCACCATGTTCACTTCAAAGATTTTATTTGCGATCTTTTCAAGATGACTCAATGTAATCTTCTCAGGCACATGAGCCTCATTCAAGATTTTCATTAATGCTCTACGGTGTTCATCACAGTGAATCAGCAAGGACAGCAAGGATATTTGCGCTGGCGTCTTTCTCAATTGTTCTACTATTGAATAGTCCTGCGCTTTCATTTTCTTGAAAAATTCCTCGGCCTCCTCCTCAGTAACAACTTTCTTTACATTAACCAAATTATCTCTGTTGAATTTTTCTTTTCTCAATTCGTCGGGAGCAAAGTACCTTCCCGACCTTGTCAACCCGTGGGTCTCACAAATTTCATCTTTAATCTCCTTTCCTTGATACAAGACAGTCACCTTGTTGTAATTCATGGAACTAACATCCACACCCGGCATTTGAGTAATCGGTTTGATAATGACCGACTCTATTTGTGCCCCTTTCACAGTCAATACAGATTATGCACTTGCCCCTGGAACTATCACCTTCACTGGCTCAGGCTTTGTTACCACCACTGGTTCGTTTGCCACATGCTTGACCGCAATCACCACTTTCTCACCCATTACTTTCTCCTCTACCATGCCTCTACTTGCCTTAATCATCATTACAGTTTGAGAAGGCTTCTTTCAACCTTCCCCTTGTGTCAATTCTATCATATGGACCTCATGATGAATAAGTAGGGTTTATTTTGTGATATTGGGAGCCTCGGAAGCCTGGACTTCAATTCTTCTTGAATCAATAAGCTCCTATATAGTGGTTTTCAGATGCCAACACTTTTCGGTGTCGTGTCCTGGAGCTCCCGACCAGTTATCACAGCTGACAGACTAGTCCAGGTTCCTCGGTGGTGTATTAGGGATTTTGGATTCATTGAGGTTCACGATTCCGAGCTGCGTTAGTTTATTAAAAAGACTGGTGTATGATTCACCCAAGGGAGTAAATGTTTTCTTCTTTTGCATCCTATAATTCCTGACACCGGTATTAGGATGGAAACCTGTTCCACCGGGATTTTTATATGTTTTGGGTGGTGGGTATGTGTTTTGAGTGTGGTAGGTATTATGAGGTGTCGGTGCTCGCCATGGTGTAGGCGGTAGTGGGTAAGTTTGAGCATGGTGTACAGAAAATTGTGGAACAGGGGGACGGTAGTAGTGTTGTGGTGGGCCATATGGTGCTGGTGAGTAGGGTTGATGATATGGGCGAGGTTGATGGTAGTATTGTTTAGGATTTTTGGACCATGATCTCCCTTCTACAACGGCCACCTCTTATTTCTTCTTTTTTCCCAAGAGCTCCACCGGTGCCTGTTTGAATTGCCTGATTTGTAGCTTTTATGGCTGAATAGCTCATAATCTTGTTCGATCTTAATCTTTCCCCAACCATGTTCCCCATCTTAACAACTTCTTTAAATGTTTTCCCGATGGCTAATACTAAATGCCCATAGTATGTCGGCTCCAAAGCTTGTAGAAAATAGTCCACCATCTCTCATTCTTTCATAGGTGCATCTACCCGAGTAGCTTGTTCTCTCTACCTGAAGCCGTATTTTCAAAAACTTTCTCCTGGCTTTATCTCTATCTTTGTCAATGATAGCCTGTCCAGAACAATATCCAAGTTGTACTGGAAGTGATTAGCGAATGCTTGGGCCAGGTCATCCCAAATAGACCATCTAGCGTGGTCTTGCCTGGTGTACCACTCTAGGGATGATCCGCTAAGACTTTCGCTAAAATAAGCCATGAGCAACTTATCTTTTACCGCCAGCACCGCGCATTTTGCTGCAAAAGCCTCTCAAATGTGCTACTGGGTCGCCGTGACTGTCATATAGATCAAATTTTGGTAGCTTGAAACCTACCAATAGTTGCACTTCTGGGAATAGACATAAATATTTATAAGCAAAGCTCACATGGCCTCCAAGGCCCTGCATGTTCTGTAAGGATTTTCCAAGACTCTTCATTTTTCAGATCATCTCTTCCTGTTCAGGATTTTTGGGTGGTTTTTCCTCCTCGGCCAAGTCGAGGAGAGGAGTATAAGAATCATGATGTCGAAAAGTAGGTTTTGGAGGATAATAATGATTCTCTTGAACATGAAATAATGGTTCACTTGATGATTTGTGTAATGTGGCTGGTGGAGGGGCCACATACGCGGGAGCGACATGTGGTGGTGGCGGCGGAATCTATTTAGGTGGTGGAGGATGTGGTGGTGCTTGTGAGGTAGTTTCATAGTATGGCGGGTATGTGGGGTAAGCAGAGGATGAGTTCATAGTGGGTGGGTCATGTGCTTGGACCGGTGAAGGGATATAAGGAGGATTGGCTGGGTATGTGGGTAAAGGTTGTCCCTTCACCCAGGCTTGGTACATCTTGGCCATCTACTGCTTGAGCTTGTACATCACTTCTTTCATAATGCCCATGTCTACTATCTCATCTTCTCGGGCTGGATCCACAACCATAGCCTCAATTTCCTGAGTGATTGCCTTTGTCATATCTTTAGAACGAGTGTTATAATGATGGGTTGCCAGAATGCCAGCTACAAACCACTTGTCTGTACTCAACAACAACAATACTCGTTAGCGGTTCGGCCATAATTTCGCAAATAATCACATGTTGGGAACATATACATAATTTTGCTTGGCAATATGCATCATCCCAACTTTGTTATCTTTCATTTATTTGGCCGTTTTTCTCATTTTGCCAATTCTTTTGTTTCGGCTTTTTCTTCTTTTTTTCATTTTTATCACCACCAACGTCCCTTTTTTTTTTCTTTGGTCGATCCTATAAATTTGCCTACCACATATGTGTTTAAAGAAAAAGAAAGTCAAAGATCACAAGTACAGATTTTTTTTGGGATTTTCAAATTTATTACAAAGATAAAATCTAAGATGATAACTGTACTACAATCCTCTAATAATGCAGAAAACTGAAAAATACAGACTCAAATGCCTAACCGAAGAATACATCAAAGACCCTAGTGCCCGTGGGACATCATTCGATCGTGCCACTATCCTATATGCAAGTCCCATTTGGAGTTTGTCTAAATCACCCATTATTTGCTTCATGAATATCATTGCTGAGGCAAAAAATGTGGTCTGGGTCATATCTTCACATATTTGGCATTTTCGAGTGATATAATGAGCAATGTTGACAATCCTCTGTTTAATCATTCCCTTTTCTTGAAGTAACCTCCCTATTTATTCAGCACGAGCATCAGAGTCTGTTGGCTTTTCTCTTGAAGCTTTTGTAGTTCCATTTCTAATCGTGCCAAGGCCGTATAGTAATGTTCTCTTTCCATACTAAACACTTTTACTTGTTTGCTAATTTTGACCTCAGCAGTAATAATCTTTTTCCTCAACCGAGCAACTTCGATATTATGTTCTTCCTTCTACAGTTGAATCATACCGGCCCTTTCTTCTACATTCCTAGTCAATTGCTTTTGAACCCTGATTAATTCTTTTTCGGCTTTATCCATGTCAAAACTATAATCGTTCACCTTTCGCCGCAAATTATCAATCAATTTTTCATCTCGGGCATTTCGAATAGGGGTTTCAGTTGATGTTCTCATTTTCATAATTTGAGCTCTTAGGGCCTCATTTTCTTTAACCAGTTGCTTCTTTTCATCTTCATCAGCTACTATCTGTACGCTATTTTAGATCTTGAGGTCTTGAACTTGTTTTCTAGCATACTATTTTTGCTCGTTATTCATTTTCTTTAGCTAACCAAACCCATTACTCTTTTGACAGCTCGGCAAATTCTTGGATGTGAGGTCTCTTCGCTGGTCTTTCATGCTCACAATCTCTTCTATACCACGCAGAATAACAAGGTGGCATTTCACCTTTGGCCCGATCCCTTACACAAGTGTCTGATTTCAAGCATTGGCACTCATTCCAAACTTGACGGACTTTTGCTTAAGGAAATTGCCCATCATGACTAATCTCAATTACTTAAGTACTGAGGTCTCCATCTTTTGGCACTATTTGATATCTTCCGAGTTGCTGTAAAACTCGATATGGAGCGTAGGGTTGAATACTTTTAAGCCCCATTAAGAGAAAGTGCGATCCTTCTGCTGGCATATATATGATTTCATTGACAGGTAGCCACCCGATTGTCCATTCTATCTGGCTAGCAGTAAAAGATCAGAATATGCTATCCAACCCTTGAACCCTTCCGGCAACTTGACCCCTTTTATCCTCGTGTAGAATTCTTCTATGCAAGTTCTTTCTGAAGACCCATAACTCAGAAATTGAGGACGATGGCACAAGTGCTCGGTCATCCACATTTGTAATATCAAAGCGTATCCCTCGAAGAAATCAACTCTGACTTTAGAAGCTGTAAGGGCAGGGAAAATATCGGCTACTATCATAGGTTCCAAAGTACTACTATCCTTCGTGAGGAAAGTACCGACGATTCCGGCTATTCTTATATCGTAGTTCCCGTCGTTCCTTGGAAATACTATTAAACCCAAAAAGGCCACCATGAAAGCAAAACGTCAATGTTCCTCCCATTTTGTACGGTTTGTTTGCTGCAGAGTTTGTTTAATAGGTTATTAAAACCTCCGGTATAACCATATCTATGGTATATGAAATTCATAGTGCAAAATCCATGGGCCAAATCTTCACTATGAACACTTCGGGATATATTCAATAAATCCAGAAATCTATGAGTAGTGAGAGCTCTTGGAGAAACCTGGTATTTGTCTTTCAGGGGAACCTCATTTTTCCCAATATAACTGGCAATTTCCTCTAGTGTCGGAGTAAGCTCGAAGTCCGGGAACTGGAGTACATTGTGTGCCAGATCCTAACAGGTGACCAAGGCTCTAATGATGTCTCCCATGGGTATAATATCATGCAATCCGGTAAGACCTTTCAAATATTTCTTGAACTCGTCTCGTCCGTCTTGACCCAAATCATTCCATCATAGACGCAACTCCAAAGGGATTTTATTCATTAATGAGAAAGGTTCATTGTGCATTATTTTCGTCCTACACATTTATTAAAGGTGATTTAATCATATGTTATTTTGACCCCAAAAACACAATAAATTTTATTTTCAATTTTTTTTTCAGAACAAAAGTCCCAATTTTGCAAATACGGCCTTTCAGCACTTCAACCGAAAATTTTAAGGCTGTACCTATTATTTCAGGGAAAATGACTGAAAAGTGGCGATTTTTGCACAAACAGCCTTCCGGCGCCCTTTCGGGACATTCGGCTATTTTGTCAAAATGGCATCACTTTGATTTATTCAAAATAATATTTTTTGGCTATTTTTGTAAAAAGGTGTGGTTGGACCCGTGAAGGGTTGCCTATGTATCTCGCCTAGTGGTGAGAATCAAACCAGCGTAGTTTGGTCAAATTATTTTTAGACCAACTATTTTTAATCGACTTATTCCAACTATTTTTTATAACAATTTCCTCAAAATTTTGACGGAGTTTCGACAGTATTTAGACATCGATTTCTTCTAAAATTGCTATTTTTCTCTTTTCTTTCCCTCAATATTATTTAGCCGGTGAGCATAATAGCCCAACACAAATAAATGCAACATATAATCATGTTTGTCTTTCATATTTAGGTCACCTGTCCTAGACGGACCCAACCACTGTGTTGAGTCCCCTAAGTCAGATATGATGCAAATAATAGTCCTAATTCTAGGCTCAATATCCTAGTTTTATGGTTCTAGACTATGCACCCGAGCGGACGACTCGAGTCAAGGAGGGGGCTACGTACTGGGGACCAGCGGGATCATCAGGCTTAGTAACTTGTCCGGCCTCTTTTCTTATTCTGGTATGACACTAACAGAATGGTAGTCTCAACCAGTAAGCACATCCCCGGGGGTAAGAAGAGAAGGGTTTTCGGCATAGTTTAATATACATCTCATGTAATATCAAAGTGGTAAGCATATAGCACAAATAACATATAGGGAAATCAGATATAAACAAATACAGCAATTTAACTGAGCTCGAATTCTTAAACCCTAAACCGACGTTCTAGGTTTCTTATCCCCAGTAGAGTCGCTAGAGTTGTCAAACCTCCTTTTTACCGCTTGCCTTTTACCAGGCAGCCTCGTTTATTTTACTACACCTCGGGAAGGGATATAATAAAAAGGGAAATGGGTTTTCCAATTTAAGGACAGTCGGAAACGGGATTAGTTATTTATGTTTTTCAGAGTCGCCACTTGAGAATATGATGGTGTCCCAAGTCACCGGTTTAATCTCAAACCAAAGAAAGTTTGACTCTGTTACAGTCTGTGAACTAGAAATCCGGATAAGGAATTTTGATAATCCGAGAGAAGGTGTTAGGCACTCCCGAATTCCGTGGTTCTAGGAGGGGCGCTCAACTGTTGTATTTGCTTTTATCTGATTTCAATTATATATTTCAATTATGTGCATTAGTATTTCGCTTTTTAATTTTAAGGAATTGCAACTTCATGAACATGCATTTTTTAACCATACCGTACCAGTAATCATGTGGCTTTAAATACATTTCGACTTCGTTGAGAGTAAGATTTGGGTCACATAAATGTGCACCCATACTTGGGAATGTATATTAAAATTGCGCCTAAAACATATACGTCTTATTACTTTGGGAAAGACCGTGAAATTAGCTAAACGGTCCTTCCGAATCTAAAGATTTTATAATAGTCATTTGAGGGCCCCGTGCATTTTTTGTTTTCTAACGAGGCTCATCTCAGTTCATTTTTTTTAAAAGCCCAAACATAAGGTATGCTATGTTTTCTCTTATTGTTTTTCCCCTATCTAAAATAACTACTAATGCTGTCCAATTATATATTTCAGTCACATCCAGGCCATAACGTGTTCTGGGCCTGGAAATCGAACCAGCAAACGGAAATGCACAGTGATGCAAAGGGTTGATTAAAACCCGGTTCGCATTTACGAGTCCATCTCTTATGGGCCTATAAGCCATCACGATTGAATCTGGCTTCTTTGCCTGATCAGGCCCAAATCGTTAACCAATCCAAAATAGGGTCAAACGTTTTTATTGAACTAATCATATATGTAAACAAATAGTGTAACTTCAATATCAGAAATTAACTAGACACATTAACACTAATTTTTATTTGGATACTACTGTTTAGCTACTCAGATTAACTAAGTCTAATTTACATATTATTTATCAGTCTAAACATATACTTATTCAAGTGCAGAATTATCTTATTGTTTTATTTATCTGGCCATAATAGTTGTTCATAAATCACAACATTGCCAATTAACCTTATGTTAACAAAAATCTCATTTCAGACCTCCGCTTTACTCACAACGAAGAATGAAGATCTCATAATTACTTACCCAAATTGACGAGTCACATTTAACACCACCTGGGCGCCCATCTCGTAGACTAAAACTCAATGTTTACAACACAAAAATGACTGAATATTAACAGAAAATACACAAGAATTGTCAAATAAGCCTAACAGGCATGACTCCCATTTAAAAGATATTACAAAATTTAAATTTCATAAAATGAGAATTTTAAACACATAACTTTTCACCACCAGCACCTTGTCATTATATAACATCCACCGCAGCTTCTAGCTCGGTTTAAAGCATTTCACATCATATAATTATTCGAGGATATTATCCTCAACTCTGAATCACAAGTGTTTGCACATTGTGCCAACTAAAATTTTTCATTTCCTTTCTTTCTCTTTTCATCAATTTCCGTCAAAGAGAATCAGAACATATAATGAACTCTCATACCGATAGGGCATATAATTTATAATTGCAATTAATTATCCTAAAATTACATCAAAACTCACTGTAGTAAGTAAAAGAAAGTCACTTTTAGCCTCATAGATATTTTTAGTGACCAACACATAATGGTAGGGATAGCTATCTCCATATAATATTCCAACGTGAGTATTCACATAAGTAGATCTCAGGATTACGAAGCTCACTCATGAGTGATGCGTATTAAGAGGACTTGTCTTAGTTTTTTTTTTCAAAACCAAATCAAGTTAAAGAAAATTATCCCTTTTATAAAAATAAGAATTGTAGATGTAATGACACCATCTGGTGTAGTGGGCTCAGCCACACTATAACAATTATATCAATGGGTCCGGCATCCACCTCTTAGGCGCCATCTACCCATTCGTTCTCCATCTCTAACTTGTAGCATATGTAAATTAGTAACTATAATGGAGTGTGTTGACTGTGTGTTCTGATGAAATAGATTTCTCCCAAGTTTGGGACAACTTCTCATGATGTTTCTACTATCATCACATTCATAACAACTCATCTGCAGTTCAGCCACTGATAATGAGTCTGTGCCAGATAACTAGAATAACCATTTAAGGAATCTCATGCTAGTTAAGCATTGAAAGATGATTATCCTATGAGAGTGCCCTGATTAACTGGAGCACTACGAGTATTCTGAAATTGTTTCCACTTCCCTGTTGATACTAAAATATAGAATTATTATGGACATAGGAACAAAGAAGGTCTAAACATCATCCCATACAAATCTCAGCTCTTACTCTTATGCAAGTTTCAGAGAACTCTCGAATACCACTTAAATACATCGTATGCCAAATCTGATATAACACATGACCCACAATTTGATCGTCTATAGTGAACTCCTTTCACTTAGAGCAAAGCCATAAGATACATACTTATAGTCCATGATACTAACCTTTATCACTTGTACATCACCATCATAAGAGAACTCAAGCCATTAGTGTGGTGCATGTCCTTCTTAGGACAGTTAAACTCACTTCCTCCAACATCTCGGTTGCTAGTTGTACTCTTCGCTAAATAGACATCTCATATGAACCATATAGTCTTTATTACCACCAACTATCTTTAGATCTACATCGACCTCGTGACTATACCATTACTGCAATGATTAGGCTGTTAAGTGAACCTTCTCAAGATCGTACTTATCAACCAAATATCAAAACCTGGTGCACCCCCATGTGCTCAATTGAATGGATCTCTCAATATTTTTGCAATATCGATATGGATGACACACGGTAACAATGGTTGAGTAAATTCTTGGCTCCCTTATAATCCCTCTGTAGCATCACGAACCATCAGCGCATACTTTATACCAGTGCGCAATTTCAATACACGAGTGGATGCAAAAGAACATATGATATAGGCTACAACTGAATAAATGACGCATGATAAGGAATGAAATGAAGTCGAATTTTCCTAACGGTTACATAGCCTCTTGTAGATAAGTACAGACGTCTCTGAACGGATCAGTGAGACTCTAGTAAACCGGCCTGTGTCCCGTGACTCCAATGAACCTAGAGCTTTGATACCAACTTGTCACGACCCTAGTTCATGAATCGTGAACATGTCATGACGGCACCCAGTCTTCGCGACTAGGTAAGCCTAACACAATGCGGAATATACACTTTTATGAACAAAAGATAAGATAACAGAGGAATAATATAAAAGGAATGTAATAAGTGTCGTTCGGCACATACATTTGGCCAAATACCAGAAGAAATACAACCGCCAAGACCCGGAAACTCACGGGCAACACATACTAAGAGAGTACAACTCTGTCTCTATACATCAAGAGTGTCTACATAATGAAAATAACGGAATAACTGACATCACTAAGAATAATAGAAGTAGACCCTTCGGGTCTGCAGACGTAGCAGATTCATACCTCGAGTCTCCTGAAAATGCTCCTAAGTCACCTATAGTGCGTCTGATCAGATGTACCTGGATCTGCACAACAAAAGTGTGCAGAAGAGTAGCATGAGTACACCACGGCGGTACTCAGTAAGTGTCAAGCCTAACCTCAATGGAGTAGTGACAAAGAAGGTTAGGGCCCTACCGAGAATTAAAATGAGATAATGATAATAATAATAATAACACCGAACAAATCAAGATAAGAACAAGTCTAAAATAATAGCAAATGAGATAAATTCTACAAACCGTCTATAATTAAACTAACAAAATAAGTCAACACAACAACTACAAATCAACAATCCAGGATCTCCGGGAATTGAACCTGCAGTCTTTATCTTAGTATCACAGGATCTTCGGGAATCGAACCCGCAGTCCATATATCAGTATCACAGGATCTCTGGGAATTGAACCCACAGTCTGTATATCAGTATCTTAGGATCTCCATGAATTGAACTCGCAGTCCACGTCTTATTATCTCAAGATCTTCGGGAATTGAACCCGCTGTCCACAGAACACAAACACAATCAATAAGAGGAAACACAGAGAAATATGAAGTACACAGCTACAATTGACACTAAATCCAGTCTCAGCAGGTTCCAGGGAGTTCAATTAAGACAAGTAGGCACTTAGATAGATAATCCTATCTAATCATGCTTCCCTAGCTAACACGAGATAAGTTTTGCAATTTAACCAATTAAATAACAAAGATAACATTGAGCAGTTCAAGTAAGGTGATTTTCAACAATCTACGCAAGTACACGCCCTTCACCTCGCGTATAAGGCATTTAAATCAAGTCATATATATCCTAGGGGAGAAAATCCCCCACGCAAGGTTAGAAAAGTCACTTACCTCGAATATGCTCAAAATTCAATCTTAAATCACATTCTTGCCACGAGTATTCTACTCCAAATTGCTCACATCTATTCAATTAGATTGCATAATGTAAATAATAATTCAAGTAATTGATTCTACAATTTAATTATAAGTTAATACGGAAATTATGTAAAATAACCAAAATACCCTTTAGGCCCTACGTCTCGGAACCGGGTAAAATTTACATTTCCAGAAACCTCGCACTCTCACGAGTCTAACCATATAAACAATTTCAAATCGGAGGTCAAATTCCCCTCTCAAAACCCAATAGTTTGGTCAATGAACTTTCACCCAATTTTCATTCAAGAATCCAAAATTTAAAGTTGAAATCATGATTAGATTAGTGGGTATTAAGTCTAAAAGAGTATAGAATTGTTACCCAATCGATGCCCACGAAAATCATTCAAAATCTCTCCAAAACCCGAGCTCTAGAAGTCAAAAATGGTGAAAATGGGCCATTCTCGGAACTTAAGGTCTCTACCAGGCCAGTTTTTGGCTTCCGTGGAAAATTTTCCACTTCTACGGTACCGATTTTGCAGCACTATTTCCGCTTTTGCGGTACCGCTTCCGCGGTCAATTTTTGCTTCTGCAGTTATGACAACAACCAGCACTTTCTCAACACGAAAATGAGCATAACTCCCTCAAACGATGTCCAAATTCGACGATTCTTTTTGCTATAGCTCCAAAATTACGATACGGATCTAATGGTTCAATAAAAATTTAATTTGGATTTCATTTACTCATTGTGGTACCCCTTTATGTCCAAAGATACGACTTTAAAACATCAAATAAGAGTGCGATACAACCCGAAACACACCTGAGGTCCTCGGGACCTCAACCAAAAGCACCAACACATATTAATACATTATTCAAACTTGTTACAGTCCTCAAAATACCTCAAACAATACTAAAACCATCAAATTACATTGAATTCAAGCCTAAATTATTCTAACCAAACCATATCCGAATGACCTGAAATTTTGCACACATATCCCAAATCACCTATCAAAGCTACAGCAGCTTTCGGAATTCTGACCCCCAGATCAAATCTCACCTATCAACCAAAAATCGGCAAAATACTAACTTCGCTAATTCAAGCCTAAATTAGCTACGGACTTCCAAAATACATTCCGAACACGCTCCCAACCCCAAAATCACCTAACGTAGATAACAGAACCATCAGGTTTCCATTCCGAGATCGTCTTTATACTGCTCCGAGTACGGGCCATTTTTCAACTGTTAATATCTCATTTAGGGTCTAAGTATCCCATAACACTCTGAATCCTTATACCGAATGTCCCAGCTAACCAAAATAACATAAATTAATTTAAGGGAAGCAGATAATAGGGGTTCGGGGCATAAATTCTAAAAATGACCGGCCGGGTCGTTACAATACCACGTCGACTTACCACAAACCCCAACAATTTCTCTGACGGTACCCCAAAAGCACATTTTGCTAGATTGAGCTTGAGATTGTATCTACGAAGCCTCTGAAAAAACTTCCTCGTGTCATTAACATGGTCATATTACTTTATGGACTTGATAATGACATCATCCACATAAACCTCAATCTCCCGATGTATCATATCTTGGAACATGGTAGTCATTGCCCTCATATATGTTGCTTCGGTATTTTTCAGTCCAAGTGGCATTACCCTATAACAGTATGCTCCCCAAGGAGTGATGAATGTCATCTTTTTAGCATCTTCCTCGTCTATCGGGATCTGGTGGTAACCCACATAACAATTTTCAAAAGAACCAATCTGATATTTGGCACAATTGTCAATTAATATGTGGATGTTTGGCAATGAGAAATTATCCTTTGGACTTGCTTTGTTGAGGTCTTGATAATCAACACACACCCTAGTTTTTTCATCTTTCTTCGGAACTGGCACAATATTGGCTAACCAGGTGGGATATTTAGTAACCCGTATAACCTTTGCTTCGAACTGATTATTGACTTCTTCTTTTCTTTTCACACTAATATCTATCTTGAATTTCCTCAACTTCTGCTTGATGGGCGGATAAGTGGGCAATTTATGGACTACCAAATTAGTGCTCAGTCCCGGCATGTCATCGTATGACCATTCAAATATATCTTTGTATTCATGCAACAATTTTATCAGTTCTTCCCTGAGTGAGGATTACAAATGAATGCTTATCTTTGTTTCCCGAATATTTTTCTTATCCCCCGGATTAATGGCCTCCGTCTTATTTAAGTTTGGTTTGGGTTTTCCCTCATATCGACTCTACTCCTTACTAATGTCTTCCAAAGCTTCCCCGTCATCATACCCAGCCTCATTATCACATTCAATTTCTTGTATTACTATCTGATTATCAAGACTGGGCCAGGAATTCCTTACGCATGACACATTATTGAAATCAACATAAAATGGAATCTACAAGAAAAGAAAAATAAAATAAGGCTATCAGGAATGGAGAAAGAAAGAAATTGCATTTCATTAAAATTTCGAATGATAACAAGGTTTGACACATCCAATTGGATGGAACAATGAAATCTGTATTACAACTTTGAAATAAAATAGATATAAAATGAAACAACAAAAGCTAACTGCCACAACTCCCTTCTAGTCGGAAGAGGAGTAGCTTCCCAATTATTCAGCTTTGTTTGGGATCCAACAAAGTGGACATCCATTTTACTTGTGCCCTCAGCTTCTTCTATCATATTCACTTCTTCAAATATCTTTTCAAATCTTTCAAGTAGCTCCCTATTGGGCCTTATCTGTGTAAGTTGGGCATTACTGTCATCGGACGCCTTTTTGTACCAGACCTGATGAACGAATCGGAGAGGCGAGGGATAGACTTAGGGAGGGTCCAACCTTTATTCTTCAGTTTTCGGGCTCTCTTTATATTAGCAATGGTTTGTTTAAAACCAACCCAAAAGTGTCAATTCTACTCGGAAGAGATACCGGCTATGTAATTCCCTGTAATGCAGCTCCCAATCCTTTCCCAGGGAAAAAATCATTTTCAACATCTCCGTAGCAACCATAACTGATGCGGAAGCTATTTTTGGCACCGAAACATGATTTCCCTCAGGAACTTTATCAACTGATATAGTATCCAGCACTTGGTACACCTAGGGGCCTTTATTTCCTTCAATCTCTTTAAAAGGAGTAATGGTGTTGCAAGAATTATCTTCACCATGGACCACTATTTCTTGAAGGTCCCATTCGAACTTTACCATCTGATGGAGTGATAATGGTACAGCCTTCGCCGTATGAATCCATGGTCGACCCAGTAGAAGATTATAGGATACAACAACATCCAAGACTTAAAATTCCATTGTAAACTCTATCAGTCTGATGGTAAGCTCCAGCACTATGTCTCCAACAGTATTCTTTCCACCTCCGTCGAATCCATGCACACAAATGCTATTTTTGTGGATTCTTTCATTATCAATCTTGAGATTTCCCAAAGTAGACAAAGGGTATATGTTGTCACTTGACCCGTTATCAATCAACACACGGGTCACTACCGAATTTTCACATGTCACAGTAAGATACAAAGCTCTGTTATGCTCTATTCCTTCTATTGGCAGTTCGTCATCTAAGAATGTCACCCTGTTCACCTCAAAGATTTTATTAGCGATATTTTCAAGATGATTCACTGTAATCTTCTCAGGCACATGAGCCTCGTTCAAGATTTTAATTAATGCATTAGGATGTTCATCAGAGTGAATCAGCAGGGACATCAAAGATATTTGTGCTCGCATCTTTCTCAATTGTTCTACTACCGAATAGTCCTGTGCTTTCATTTTCTTCAAAAAATCCTCGGCCTCCTCCTTAGTAACAGCTTTCTTCACAGTAGCCAGATTATCTATGGTAAGTTTTGCTTTTCTTAATTCTTTGAGAGTAAAGCACCTCCCCGACCTCGTCAACCTATGGGTCTCACAAATTTCATCTTTAATTTCATTCCCTCAATACATGATGGTCACTTTGTTTTAATTCTATGGCACATCTTTAACATTCACAACGGGCATTTGAGTAACCGACTTGATAATGATCGGCTCTATTTAGGCCCCTTTCACAGTCAACACAGGTTTTGTACTTGCTCCTGGAACTATCACCTTTATTGGCTTGGGTTCGGTTACCACCACTGGCTCATTCACCACTTTCTTGATCGTAATCACCGCTTTCTCATCCATTGATTTCTCTGCTACCTTGCCTTCGCTTGTCTTAATCATCATTACAGTTTGAGAAGGCTTTTTGTAATCTCCCCTTTGTATCAACTCTATCATATGAGCTACATGATGAACAGGTAGGGGGTTTTGTGTAATATTAGGAGCCACGAGAGCCTGTACTTCAATTCTTCTTGAATTAATAAGCTCTTGAATTGCGGTTTTCAGATGCCAACTCTTTTCTGTGTCATTTCCTGGAGCTCCTGAATAGTACTCATAACTAATAGACTGGTCCGGGTTCCTTGGTGGTGGATTAGGGATTTTGGATTCAATGGGGTTCAAGATTTTGAGATGCCTCGGTCTATAAAATAGATTGGTGTATGATTCTCCTAATGGAGTAAAAGTTTTCATCTTTTGCATCCTTCATTCCTGACATCGGGACTAGGACAGAAGCCTGTTCTATCGAGGTTTTTATATTTTTTAGGTGGTGGGTATGTTTTCTAGGTGTGGTAGGTATTTTGAGGTGCTAGTGCTTGCCATGGTATAGGCGGTAGTGGGTAGATTTTAGCATGGTGTACAAAAAATTATGGAACGGGAGGGGGGGTAGTATTGTTGTGGTGGGCCATATGGTGCTAATGAGTAAGGTTGATGATGTGGGCAAGGTTGATGGTAGTATGGATTAGGATTCCTTGACCATGATCTCCCTTCTACAACGGCCACCTCTTCTTTCTTTTGTTTCCCAAGAGCTCCTCCGGTGCCTGTTTCAATTGCCCAGGTTGTAGATTTTATGGCTGAATAGCTCATAATCTTTTTCGATTTTAAACCTACCTCAACCGTGCTCGCCATCTTCACAACTTCGTTAAATGCTTTCCCGACAGCTGATACCAAATGCCCATAGTACGTCGGCTCTAGAGCTTGTAAGAAGTAGTCCACCATCTCCCATTCTTTCATAGGTGGATCTACCCGGGTAGCTTGTTCTCTCCACCTGAAGCCGTATTCTCGGAAGCTATCTCCTGGCTTCTTCTCTATCTTTGTCAATGAAAGCTTGTCAGGAACAAACTCCAAGTTGTATTGGATATGATTAGCAAATGCTTGGGCGAGATCATCCCAAATAAACCATCTAGTGTGGTCTTGCCTGGTGTACCACTCTAGGGCCGATCCACTAAGACTTTGGCTAAAATAATCCATTAGCAACTCTTCTTTACCACCGACACCTTACATTTTTCTGCAAAAGCCTCCCAAATGTGCCACTGGGTCGTCGTGGCCGTCATAGAGATCAAATTTCCGTAACTTGAAACCTGCTGGTAGCTGCACCTCCAGGAATAAACACAAATCTTTGTATGCTACGCTCACTTGGCCCCCAAGGCCCTACATGTTCCAGAAAGATTGTTCAAGACTCTTTATTTTTCAGATCATCTCTTCTAATTCAGGATTTTTGGGTGGCTTTTCCTCATCGGCTATGTCAATGAGGGGAGTATAAGAATCATATTGTCGGAAGGTAGGCTCTGGGGGATAATAATGATTGTCTTGAGTATGAAATAATTGTTCATTGGTTGATTTGTGTAATGAGGCTGATGGAGCGTCCACATATACAGGAGTGACATGCGGTGGTGGCGGTGGAATCTGTTTAGGTGGCGGTATTTGTGAGGTAGTTGCATAGTAAGGTGGGTATGTGGGGTACGTAGGGGATGAGTTCACGATGAGTGGATCTTGTATTTGGACAGGTGGAGGGATATAAGCAGGATTGGCTTGGTATGTGGGTAAAGGTTGTCCCTTCACCCAGGCCTGGTACATTCCAGCCATCTGCTGCTTAAGTTTGTACATCTCTTCTTTCATAACACTCACATCTACCACATCATCTTCCCGGGTTGGGTCCACAATCGTAGCCTCGATCTCTTAGGTGATTTCCTTTGTCATATCTTTAGAATGAGTGTTGTAATGATGGGTTGCCAGAATGCCAGCTATAAACCACATGTCTGGACTCAACAACAATAATACTCATTAATGATTAGGCCATTATTGATCAAATAATCGCATATTGGGAGCTCATTCATATTTACGCAATTTTGCTTGGCCATATGCCACATCCCGGCTTTATTAGCTTTTCATTTATTTTGCCTTTTTCTCATTTTGTCAAGTTTTTTGCTTCGGTTTTTTTTTCATCATTTTCATCACCACAAATTTTCCTCTCTTTTTTTTCTTTGGTTCGTCCTATAGATTTGCCTACCGCATACGTGTTTAGAGAAAAAAAACAAAGATCACAAGTACAGATTTTTTGGATTTTCAAATTTAATAACCAATATCGATTACAAAGATAAACTATAAGATGATAATTGCACTACAATCCTATAAATAATGCAGAAAATGAAAAATACAAACCTGAATGCCTAACCTAAGAATACATTAAAGACCCAAGTGCCCACAGGACATCGTTCGGTCTCACCGCGGGCCTATATGCAAGTCGGAGTTTGTCTAATTCACCCATTATTTGCTTCATGAATATCATTGCCGAGGGGAATAATGTGGTCTGGGTCATTTCTTCACATATCTGGCACTTCCGAATATAATGAGAAATGTTGAGAATCCTTTCTCTAGTCATTCCCTTTTCTTGAAGTAACCTCCCTATTTGTTCAACACAAGCATCCAGAGTCTGTTGGCTTTGCTCTTGAAGCTGCTGCAATTCCATTTGTAATCGTGCTAAGGATGTATAGCAATGTTCTCTTTCCATACTAAACTCTTTCACCTGTTTGCTAATCTTGACCTCAGTAGTGATAATCTTTTTCCTCAATCGAGCAACTTTGACATTATGTTCTTCCTTCAGCTGTTGAATCATGCGGGCCCTTTCTTCTACGTTCCTAGCCAATTGCTTCAGAATCCCGGTTAATTCTTTTTTTGCTTTATCCAGGTCGAAACTATAATCGCTCGCTTTTCGCTGCAAGTTATCAATCAACTTTTCCTCCTGGGCATTTCGAATATGGGTTTCAGTTGCAGTTCTCAATTTCTTAATTTGAGCTCTTAGGGCCTCATTTTTTTTAACAAGTTTCTTTTTTTCACCTTCATCAGTTGCTACTTACACGCTATTTTCGAACTTGAGGTCTTGTACTTATTTTTCTAGCATGCTGACTTTTGCTCGGTATTCGTTTTCTTTAGCCAACCAATCCCAGTGCTCTTTTGACAGCTCGGAAATTTTTTGGATATGAGGTCTCTTTGCTGGCCTTTCATGCTCACAATCTCTTCTATACCACGCGGAGTAACCAGGTGACACTTCACCTTTGGCCCGATCCCTTACACAAGTGTCTGATTTCAAACATTGGCATTCATTCCAAATTTGACGGACTTTTGCTTCAGGAAATTACCCACCGTGACTAATCTCAATTACTTAAGTGTTGAGGTCTCTATCTTTTGGCACTATTTGATATCTTCCGAGTTGCCGTAAAACTCGATATGGAGCATAGGGTTGAATACTTTTAAGCCCCATTAAGAGAAAGTGCGATCCTTCTGTCGTCATGTATATGATTTCATTGATAGGTAGCCACCCGAATGTCCATTCTATCTGGCTAGCAGTAAGAGATCGGAAGTATGTGATCCAACCTTTGAATACTTCTGGCAACTTGACCTTTTTTATCCCTGTGTAGAATTCTTCTATGCAAGTTCTTTCCGAAGACCCATAACTCAGAAATTGAGGACGATGGCACAAGTGCTCGATCATCTACATTTGTAATAGCAAATTGCATCCCTCGAAGAAATCTACTCCGGTTTTACAAATTGTAAGGGCATGAAAGATATCAGCTATTATCATAGTACTATTATCTTGCATGAAGAGAGTACTGACAATTCTGGCTATTCTTATATTGATGTTTCCGTCTTTCCTTTGAAACACTATCAAACCCAAAAAGGTCACAATGAAAGTAAAACGTTTATGTTCCTCCCATTTTGTACGGTTTGCTTTGCTGTAGAGTTTGTTTGATGGGTTACTAAAGCCTCTGATATGACCATATCTATGGTATATGAAATTCATAGTACAAAACCCATTGTCCAAATCTTCATTATGAACACTTCGGGCTATTTTCAAGGAATCCAGGAATCTTTGAGCGGTAACAACTCTTGGAGCAACCGGGTATTTGTCTTTCAGTGGAATCTCATCTTTCCCAATATAACTGGCAATCTCTTCTAGTGTTAGAGTAAGCTTGAAGTCTGAGAAATGGTGCACATTGTGTGCCGGATCACAACAAGTAACCCAGGCTCTAATGATGTCTCCCCGGGGTATAATATTAAGTAACCCAGTAAGACCTTTCAAATATTTCTTGACTTCATCTTTTCCGTCTTTGCCCAAATCACTCCAACATAGATGTAACTCCAAATGGATTTTTTTTTCATAATTGAGAAAGGTTCATTTTGCATCGTGCTCATCCTGCACATTTGTTATGGTGATTTAATCACTTATTATGACCCTAAAAAAGACAATATGTTTTCACAATTGTTTTTCAAAACAAAGTCTCAATTTTGCAAATACGGCCCTTTAGCACTTCCAATAAAGATTTTAAGGCCATGCTTACTATTTTGGGAAAATGACTCAAAAGTGGCCATTTTTGCACCAACAGCCTTACTGTGCCCTTTCGGGACATTCGGCTATTTTGACATAAAGGCATCACTTGATTTATAATAAAAATTCAAACTTTGACATTTTTTGGCTGTTTTCACAGAAAGTGTGGTTGGACTCATCAAGGGTTGTCTAAGTATCTCGCCTAGTGATGAGAATCAAACCAGCGTAGTTCAGTTAAATTATTTCTAGACCAACTATTTTTTTTTTGACAAAATTGAATTATTCAAACTATTTTTCGATAATTTCCCCAAAATTTTGACAGAGTTTCGAGAGTATTCGGACATCGACAATTACAATTTTTCTCTTTTCTTTACCTTAATTCTTTTCTTAACTGGTCAGCATGATGGCCCGAGATAAATAAATGCAACATATAATTATGCTGGTCTTTTCATATTTAGGTCACCTGTCCTAGATGGACCTACCCCTGTATTGAGCCCCATAAGTCAGATATGATGCAAATAATCGTCCTAATTCTAGGCTCAATATCCTGGTTTTATGGTTCTAGACTGTGCACTCAAGCGGACAACTCGGATCAAGGAGGGGGCTACGTACCGGGGACCCATGGGATCGTCCGTCTTAGTAACTTTTCTAGCTTTTTTTCTTATTTGGGTATGACACTTAACAGATTAGGGAATCTCAACCAGTAAGCATATCCCCGCAGCTAAGAAGAGAAGGGTTTTCAGCACAATTTATATACAATTCAAGTAATATCAAAGCGGTAATGTAACGATCCGGCCGGTCATTTTTCAAATTAATGCCCCGATCCCCAATTAACTGTTTTCCCTAAGTTCATTTATGTTATTTTGGTTTGACGGGATGTTCGGTTCTAGAATTCTGAGTGTTTTGGGACACTTTGTCCCTAAATGAGAGCTTAACAGTTGAAAATGGTCTATATTTATAACAGTGTTAAGACGACCTCAGAACGGAAATCTGATGGTTCTGTTAGCTCTGTTAGGTGATTTCAGGGTTGAGAGCATGTTCGGAATGTATTTTGGAGGTCCGTAGCTCATTTGGGCTTGAAATGCCGAAGTTTGAAATTTTTGAAAATCTGGTCGTTAGGTGAGATTTTGATCTGGGAGTCAAAATGGAATTCTGACAGCTGTAGTAGCTTCGTTAGGTAATTTTGGATATGTCAGCAAATTTTCTTGTCATTCGGACATCGTTTGGCTGGGTTTTGATAGAATGTAGGTTTCGGAAGTTTTGGTTGAAACTTAGGCTTGAATCCGCCATGATTTGATGATTTTTGTGTTTAATTATATGTTTTTATGATTGGAACAAGTTCATATTGTGACTTGGAGTAGGTTGGTGGTTTTGGTTGAGGTCCCGGGGGCCTCGGGGGTGTTTTCGGGGGTCAAACGAACCATTTCGAGTTGATGAAACAGGTCAGATTTGTTGTCATGAGCGTTGCAGACAATTGCTCTATGCGATCACCATAGGGTGATGCGATCGCATAGAAGGCTTGGGAGAAGACACAGATTTTTTCTATGCAATCGCGTAATGGGTGATGCGATCGCATAGGTGTGAAGGGCTGTTCTTTGCGATCGCAGAGGGTACTATGTGATCGCATAGTGTAAAGGTTACGGGTCCCAGGGTCATATTTTTGTTCAATGCGATCGCGGATTCTGGTATACGATCGTATAAGGCTATTTTATAAAGCAATGTGATGGCAATGTGAGTTGTGCAATCGCATAAGGTAAAAATTTAAAGGCATAAAAGTTGTTCTATGCGATTACAATAAGAGTGATGCGATCACATAGAGTATTTCACTGGGCAGGCAGAATCAGTTATAATAATTTCATCCGTGAGGGTTTCACCATTTTTACAAAAACTCAAGCTAGGGAGCTCGGTTTTGGGTAATGTTTCGAGTGCTATTCAGAGGCAATTATTGGGTAATGATTTCTTACTCCTTTATGATTATTATTCACCAATCTAAACTCAAATTCTTCCTTTAATTTGGATTTTGGGTGTAATTTGGGGTAAGTTTCTTAGAACAAACTTTGATGATTTGGAGTTGCAAACGAACTCCGATTTCAATATATTTTATATGGTTAGACGCGCGGAGTATGAGGGTTCTGAAACGTAAAGATATTTCGATTCTGAGCCGATGGGTGGAGGGGTATTTTTGTCATATTACCCATTTTCGCGGTGTAGCTTTAATTTTATCTGTGTAATTAGTTACTTGCGATGTTATTTACGCTATGTAATTGGTTTTAATAGATTTGGGCCACTCGGAGTCAAATACTCGTGGCAAGGGAGTTATTTCTTAGCGGTTTTGTACCGGGATTGAGATAAGTAACTTGTCTAATCTTGTGTGGGGGATCTTCTCCCCTAGGATATATTATGTGTTGATTTAAATGCCTTGTACGCGAGGTGACGGGTGTGTACTTGTGCAAATTGTTGAAAAACCCACTTTACTTGAATTTCTCAATCAGTGTTATCTCTGTTATTTGATTGGTTTAATTGCAAGAATTATCTTGTGTTAGCTAAGGAAGCATGATTAGATAGGATTAACTATCTAAATGCCTACTTCTCTTAATTGAATTCCCTGGAACATGTTGAGACTCGATTTAGTTGTTAATTGTAGCAATGTACTTCATTTCTCTATGTTTTCTCTTATTTGATTGTGTTTTTGTTCTGAGGACTGCGGGTTCAATTCCCGGAGATCCTGTGACACTGATATAAAGGACTATGGGTTCAATTCCCGGAGATCCTATGATACTGATATAGAGGACTACGAGTTCAATTCCCGGAGATCCTGCGATACTGATATAGAGGACTGCGGGTTCAATTTCCGGAGATCCTGTGATACTGATATAGAGGACTGACGGTTCAATTCCCTAAGATCTTGTGATACTCATATAGAGGATTGCGGGTTCAATTCTCGGAGATCCTGTGATACTGATATATGGACTGCGGGTTCGATTCCCGGAGATGCTGAGATGCTCAGTATAAATGGACTGCGGGTTCAATTCCCGGAGATCCTGAATTATTGATTTGTACTTGTCGTGTTGTTTTCTCTTTGTTAGCTTAACTGTAGACGACCTGTTGTTTTTATCTCGTTCTGCTGTTATTTCAGATTTACTCCTACCTTGCACTGTTCGATATTATTATCATTATTTTTATTATTCTCGGTAGGGCCTACTCATCACTACTCCGTCGAGGTTAGGCTTGGCACTTACTGAGTGCCGCCGTAGTGTACTAATACTACTCTTCTGCACTTTTGTTGTGCAGATCTAGGTCCATCTGATCAGACGCACTACCGGTGATCTAGGAGTATTTTCAGGAGACTCGAGGTATGCATTTGCTACTTCCGCAGATCCGAAGGGTCTTCTTCTGTTCTTCCCTAGTGATGCTAGATATTCTTTTTTTTGTTTTCGGTTGTATAGATACTCTTGGTGGATAGAGCCACAGTTTATATTTTTACTATCTTAGCCTGTGTTTGACCATGAGTTTTCGGGTCTTGGTAGTTATATATTATGATATTTTGGCAAAGTGTATGTGCCGAGAGGTACCTATTACATTTTCTATGTCTTTCCACTATTATTCTTCTTGTCGTTCACAAAGGCTATAAATTTCGCATTGTGTTAGGCTTACCTAGTAGCGCAGACTGGGTGCCTTCATGATAGGTTCACGATTGGTAAACACATAGCACATTAACAAGAACATATAGGAGAATCAGATATAAAGAAATACAGCAATTTAACTGAGCTCGAATTCTTAAACCCTGAATCAAAGTTCTGGGTTTTTTATCCCCAGTAGATCGCTAAAGTTGTCACACCTCCTTATATATATATATATATATATATATATATATATATATATATATATATATATATATATATATATATATATAGACACACACACACACACTCTTTATCAAGTCCGCTTATTTACTTACACCCCTAGAAAGGATATAAATAAAAAGGGAAGGAGTTTTTTCAATTTAAAGACAGTGGGAACGGGATTAGTTTATTTTAATTTTCAGAGTCGCCACTTGAGAATATAATGGTGTCTCAAGTCACTTGTTTAATCCCGAACCGAGGAAAGTTTGACTCTGTTATAGTCTCCGAACAAGAAATCCGAATAAGAAATTGTGTTAATCCGGAAAAAGGTGTTAGGCAGTCCTGAATTTCGTGATTCTAGAATGGTCGCTCAACTGTTGTATTTATTTTTATCTGATTTCTTTATACATTTAAATTTATGTTCATTTATTAATATTCCGCTTTATCATTTTTAAGGAATTGAAACGTCGTGAAAATACATTTCAGGCGACACCGTACCAGTACGCCTGTGACTTTTAATACATTTCGACTTCATTGAGATTTGGATTAGGGTCACATAAATATGCACCCGTACTTGAGAATGTGTATTATAAATCGCGCCTAAAATATCTACGTCTTGTTAACTTTGGGAAAGACCGTGAAATTTGATAAATGGTCCTTCCAAATTTTAATATTTTGTAACAATTAAATGAGGACCCCGTGCATTTTATTCTTAAACGAGGCTCATCTCATTTATTTTAAGAGGTCAAACCTAAGGTGTGCTAAATTTTCTACTATTGTTTTTGCCTTACTAAAGCAACAAATAATGCTGCCTAGTTGTGATTTGTATTTTTATTTCATTTACGTTCAGGCCTTCATGTGCTTTGGGCCTTGAAACCAGGCCAGCGAAGAACAGAGCACAGCGGTGCTCAAGGCTTATTCTAGCCCAGTTCATATATATTGATTTGTTCAAATAAGCATTGAAGGTATCACTACTGGATCTGGGCTTTTATGCCTAAATCATGCCCATATTACTAACGTGAATCCAAAAATAGGCTCAAATGTTATCATTATTCTAATAATGGACTTACACGGTCATTATAACTGCATTTTGTTAGAAATTAATCAAGGCATTAACTCTGAACTCTTATTTGAACATTATTGTTTTGACTTATTCTGATTAACTACACCTATTTTTTAAACGATCCACATATTAACTATCATTAAAAACTGATTTCTACTATTATTTATCAATTGAAATGCCACATATTCAAATGCGGAGTTGAATTAGTGTTGTGTTCAACTGGAAATATTAAACTAAACTAGAAAATATATTCGAATTTAAGTACAGATTCGTTCATATTGAAACGGTCATTTTATACTCATTATTAAAGACTTATTACAATTTTTCTTATATAGCTTGAATTAATCTGAGCTTATCGTATTAACTAATAAAAACTTGAATCTAACGAACTCAAACTTTTATATTAAAACTGACTAACACAAACTAAAGATAACAAATGAATTTTTCAAAATTTCATTGCATTTCTGATTCGTAACAACTGAATATCCAAAAATCTCAACCAAAACAGATTTTAACACGTTTTCAATTTTTCTAATCTCTAATCTAATGAAACTGTTTTTCTATTAATATAATTCACATGTGATTTTCTGTGTAGTAATTAAATTAAGCTACTAAAAATTTTCAATAATCCGAGTCCAAAGTCCAACAGTCCAATAGTCCAGTTATACATATGATTTACCTAATGAATACACATGAATCTATCTAATTCTGCATCTACAAAATAAGCAAAATCAAAAGCCAGTAAAACCAACCGAACATTTTTATATCTTCAAATTTGTGACTACATCTTCAAGTTTCAAAAGTGTACGTTGAAAGGCAAAATAAGTTTGACAAGTTCTAAAGCAATAAGAGGAGAAGGATCAGCAATAACAGGACTCCAGCAGATAATAAACCAGCAGATTCACAGCAAGTGCACAACGACCAGATTTGATCACAAAAACCCTAAAAATCCAAACAAATTTCTAGGGAATAACCACAGTAATACACTGCTTCAGCAACCAAATTCAAATCAAATAAACACAGATCAACCGATGAAATACCAAAACTCAGGAGAATTTCAACCTGAACTCGAGCCAAAATCAATGAAACAGTAGTATTAGAGAATCTCCTAAGGATGAACTGGGAAATTTGAATTTTCAAAGATTAGAAGGATTTTAAGAATATTAGACCTTCCAAAACTTATTAAAAGTGGCCTAATGAGGCCTATTTATAGAACAAAAATGGGAGGAAATTTTGAATTAAATATTCTAATTTTCCACCCCTCTTCTTATGATTTATTTTCAGAGGACTACACTAATTTTAATCCAAAATGCACTAGAACCCCTTCTAGAAGGTTCTAGTGGCATCTACCCTATTCCAATACCCTTAATTATCTAAACTACCCTCACTTGCTTTCAAATTTCACCCAATTACCCTTTTATTATGCCCAGACTACCCTTTATTCTTTATCTAATTACCCGTGAACTAGGCAGCATTACCAATTACACCCTTACCCCATTAGGTTTATTACTGCACACCTATTAACCTTCCCCATTTAGCCCTGCTTTTTCCTTTTATTTACCCTTTTAACCCCATTATTTATCAGAACCCAAAAGTCAAAGTCAAAATGGCTTTACAAAATTAACCAAACAATAGACATTTTCACAGATAAAAATCAAATTAGAGTCTAAGTAATCAATTAACGAGATTCAAAGGAACATTTAGACAGAGGTAGAATCTATTTAACAGAAAACCTAATTACTAATTCGATTTTACGAAATAAAACCCTAGAAATCTAAGTGTGGATATTATGAACAACAAACATACAATTTTGACTAAGAACTTTATTCAGTGAAGAGAGATTACAACCATGAGATTCACAAATAAGAAATATCAAAAAGCGAAGAGGTTATAAGCATGCAATTCACGAAGCAAATAGTTCGAAATACTTAGCTTTCCTTCTTGATTCTTCTTTTCTTTCTTTCTTTCTCTTGTTTTCATTTTTCTTCATTTTTCTTTATTATCCGGAACTTTAGAAGTTCTGGATATCGTTTTCTTGGACTTTTGCTCTCAGGCAGACTTATCGAGTCTCTTTTTTTGTGAAAAACACTCTTGGAACGTGAGGCTGGGTGTTATGGGGTTATATAGGGTAGTTTTTCGAACAAGGGTGTTCGCTGGAGTAGGGTTTCGGCGACACCTTTTGACAGTTTTGATGATTACCGGGTTTAATCGAAGGAAGCCACCTAGATGGGGTGATAGAGGAGACGGGGGAGGTTGTGGGGTGTTAAGGAGGAGTTCTAGTTCATAGGTGGTGTTCGGCGAAGTAAGGTTCCGGCGACAACTTTTGGGTTATTCGATGGTTTCCAAGGGTTTTCAGGGGAAACCAACGGGATCGGGTGAAAGAGGGGATGGAAGAGACTATGGGGTGTTCATGGTGGTTTGATCAGAGATGGTAGTGAACCACCGCAGGTAGGTTTCCGATAATGGTTAAGAGGATTCCTAGGCGGCTAGGGTTTGAGGTTAGGGACGAAGGGTGTAAATGAGATGATATGTGTAACGTTTGTGTATATAAAAGCCTTTGAAGATCTGAGGTTGTTGGATCAAGTGAATCACCAGCTCAGATTCAATCACCCCTATACGCTATCATTCCAATTAAGTGATCACTTAATCATGACCATTGGATTAATGATATTAACGGCTTAGATCGATCTTCACACACGACGTCGTTTTGTTTAGTAAGTGACTGATACTCTTGGCCATTTGATCAAATGAATTGACGATCCAGATTAAATATTCCTGGACGGTGTCATTTTGACTTATTATATGGCAGGTCGGGCTTGGCCTTCTTTAGGCCTGGGTGTGTTATCTAACACTTGGGCTACTAATTATTGTATTTAGCCCAAATATTTGTTTTGGATTATTATTTTTTGTATTATACTTTTCTTTGTATTTTTTTTAGTATTTTTGTATTTATTTCTTTTCTATATTTTTGTATTTTACTCTTGTATTTTCTTCTTTATTTTCCTTGTATTTTCTTTTTTTCTGAATGTTTACTAATATTAAGAAAAAGTAATTAATTTCTATTTTAGTATTTTCTAATTAAAACAAATAGATGTGTATTTTGATTTTCTTTATTATATTTTTTTCAAAAATCATAAAATCCTGGTATTTTTACCTATTTTATGAATTATTTTATGCATACAACTATCAAAAAATTGCCACAAAAATTTAAATATTATTTTGCATATATTTGGGAATAATTTGCTTTGGGCAATAATTACGTGCTCACAAGTATGACTTTATAGACTCAAATAATGTTGTGTAACGACCCGACTCATTGTTACGGGAGTTATCCCCCCGTTTTCTTCATTTAACACTTCAATATGCTTATTAATATGTGTTCGGAAAGTTAGAAGCAATACGGAAGGAATTTAGATAGAAATGAGGCCATAAACCTCTTTATGAAAAGGATAGTTTGGAAAAGTCAACCGGATGTTGACCGATGAGTCAGAAAACTCGAAATGGAAATCTGATGATTCGACTAGTTTTGGGGGATCATTTATGACTTAGGAGAGAAATCAGAATCGAATTTGGAGGTCTAATGTAGTTTTAGGCTTGAATTGGCCAAGATTGAATTTTGGCGAAATCCGAACGGTAGGTGAGATTTTGATCCGGGGCTCGGAATGAAATTCCGAGAGTTGCAGTAGCTCCGTTAGGTGATTTTGGATATGTGAGCAAAATTTCAGGTCATTCGGAGGTGTTTAGGTTAGGTTTTAGATCGAATGTTAGTTTCAGATGTTTTAAAGAAACTTAGGCTTAAATCCATGTGAAATGGGTGGTTTTGATGTTTATGATGGTGTTTTTATGTTACGAGCAAGTTTGAATAAGGTAATGTGATGTATTTTCCGTTTTGGTTGATATCCCGGGGGTCTCAGGATCATTTCGGATGGCTAACTAGTAAATTTTGAACATGAAATTGCAGCAGAAAAACTACAATCAGTGATTACTCTATACGATCGCATAGAGTCATTGCGATCGCATAGAAGAGCCTGGAGGGTGTGAGAAAATTCACTATGCGATCGCGTAGCAGAGGGTGCGATCGCATAGGCTTAGCAGACTGCACGGTGCGATCGCATACCCAGTGTTGTGATCGCAGAGATGAACTTGCAGCCCTGGGAGATTGTGCTATGCGATCGCGTAGATGTATTGCGATCGCATAGAAGGGAGAAATGACCGAAAAATATAACTCTATGGGATCACATAGAGTCATTGCGATCGCATAGAAGGAGGCGTATGAGCAGAAACAGATTTAATTAATTTCAGACGCGGCCCTAATCACATTTTCACTATTTTCACTTCGTTTAGAGAGGGTTTTGGGAGCATTGAAGAGAGAAATCAGCAGGAAAACATTGGAGGTAAGTTTCTTGACTCAAAACACGAATATATGCTACAATTAACATCAAAACTCATGAATTTGGGTAGAAATTGTGAAGAATTAGGGCCTAGATTATGAAAACAAAATTTTGACTTTTGAAAGGCCATTCGAACTCCGATTTCGATAAATTTTATATGCACGGACTCGCGGCGAGATGAGGAATCCATTGGTATGAATTTCGGAATTTTTCAAGAAGTGGGCCCAGGGTCCAGATTTTACCAACTTGGTGCATTATTGCGTATTTCGAGTAAATTAAATTGGGTTATGTTTCTTTGACCCATATTTGATATAATTGCTGTGGTTTGACTAGATTCGATGCACGAGGCAGCAAATTCAATGGGAAAAGGCATCGCGGACGAGTCCACTGCCGGCTAGAGGTGAGTAGTTTGTGTATATGGTAGCCTGAGAGTTCGAGACCCCGGCCTAGCACACCCCGTGGCAGGTGCGGGATTGATTGTGACTGGGGATTGAGACTTAGTCCATCCCGAATATGAATAACATGATATATGTGGTTGAAACATACACTATGTTTGATGTATTTGTGGGTTGTAAGCCATGTTTGGGGCCTTGTGCCAACCTGTAGTATCCCTAAGGGATAGTTATATACGTGATAGCTCTATTTGCTTAATCACTAATCTCAGTCCTGGATTGAAATCACCATGTTGAAATGATAAATCACCTGTTCTTGGAAAATTAAATATAAATTAAATTATTTTCATAATTAATTAATTGGAACTTGGAAGTAAATAATTTGAATTGTTGTGTGACTCATATGCATGTTGTGGACTGAGGATGGATCGGGCTGCACGCCGCAGCATATGATATGGGGATTGGGCTGCACGCCACAGTATTATTGTGTTTGTGCTGTAGGAGCCCCTCCTAAGTTTGTACACACCCCCAGTGAGCATCGTCGATGTTAAATGGATCGAGCTACACGCCGTAGCGGTCATGTGCATTGCATTGCATCTTTATTTGATAAATTATCTGTGATAATTGTAATGTACTGTTGTTGCTAGTTCGTAGGAGGAATCGGACTGTGTTTTAGCTTTACTTTGTGGTTTTCTGTGGATTTCCTACTTTCAGCTATTAATATATATTTATTACTCACTGAGTACTTAGTACTCACCCCTACTCCATGCACCTTTGTGCGCAGATTCAGGTACATAGGAGAGATAGACGAGCACTCCATTTTCTACAGAGTTGTTTCGAGTTGTTGAGGTAGCTGCCGACGTTCACAGAGCCTAGCTTCTCATTCCATTTAGATACTATTATATGTTTCAGATTTGAGTATTTCATTTAGTATTCTCTATTACTATTCGGTTTGTTTAGAGGCTCTAGACTTGTGACCCAGATCTTTGGGAGTGTTAGTTTGTTTTTGCACTTCTCAGTATTTATTCATATTATTATTATTGGAGTTTCTTTTGACTCATATATTTTTCTTAAGTTGTCCATTTGGGACTGATATTTATCTGTGAAAAATAATTGTTGGTCTGGCTGCCTTAGCTTTAGTGTTGGGCACCATCACGATCGGATTTGGGTCGTGACAAGTTGGTATCAGAGCCTAGGTTAATAGGATTCGCGAGTCGTGAGCCGGTTTAGTAGGTTTTTGTGAATCGGTACATAGATTTCTGTATCTATCCTCGGGAGGCTACAGAACTTTAGGAAAAACTTCACTTTTCTTAGATTCATATCATGCGGTTTGTGTTATCGTGAAACTAATTTTTCCATATTCTATTCTCTCACAGATGGCGAGAACACGTGCTAGCAGACGTGGTAGACGACCACTAGTGGCACCCAGAGGGCGTGGTCATGGTAGAGGTAGGGCAGTAGTGCCAGCACCTTCTAACCCACCAGCTGACCAGACTCAAGGTCAGATTCCAGCGCCAGTGGCCCAGGTTCCAGCTGCAGGCACCCCAGCAGCTCAAGTTCAGGCACCGGCAGTTTCTATTGAGATACCAGGTCTTTAGGAGACTTTCGCCCAGATTTTATCAATATGCACTGGCTTAGCTCAGGTGGTTGCAGCCTCTACTGCAGTGGCTTCTTCACAGGCAGGGGGAAGAAACTAGACCCCCGTGGCTCGCACACCCGAGCCGGTAGTTCAAAGATTACAGGGCCCTGAGGCAGCTCCAGCTCAGCCAGCTGCACTTGTTGCACCAGCCCCAGCTCATGTGGTTCCAGCTATGCCTGACGATAAGCAGCGTCAGTTGGATTGGTTTGAGAGGCTACAACCTCCGGCATTCAGTGGCGCTGAGGCGAGGAAACCCAGGGTTTTCTGGATAAGTGTCAGCGTATGCTTCGTACTGCGAGTATTCTAGAGTCCAGCGATGTTTCATTCACTATTTTTCGGTTCACAGGTGAAGCATTTCTGTGGTGGGAGGATTTTGAGAGGCGTAGGCTCGCTGGGGCAGCGCCCCTCACTTGGCAGCAGTTTTCCACGGTATTTTTGGAGAAGTATGTGCCTCAGTCCCAGAGGGAGGAGCTGCATCGTCTGTTCGAGTGGCTGAAGGAGGGAGATATGTCGGTAACTCAGTATGAGTTGAGATTTACACAGCTAGCCAGTCATGCTATGTGGATGATTCTGACGGATCAAGAGAGGATCGGGAGATTTATAGATGGTCTCATCTATCCTATCCGTATATTGATGACCAGAGAGAGGGCTTCGACAGTTACCTTTGAGGAGGTGGTTGATGTGGCTCGTCAGATTGAGACAGATCGCCGCCGAGAGCATGAGGGGAGGGAGGCTAAGAGGCCTCGTGGTACTGGTAGTTACAGTGTTGCCCCGTTTAGGGGCCAGCCTCAACATAGCAGGGGTCGTTCTTTCAGATCTCCTCAGTCAGGACGTGCAGAGTCCAGTGGAGCTTCATCAGATCATTATCGTCACGGCCATCAGGGTCAGTAGGGTCTTCAGCAGAGTTAGCCTGCATTGAGCGCCCTTCCAGCTCAGAGCTTTGCTCCTACTTCTTCAGCTAAGGATTCATCTGTAGCGAGGGGTCCTCAGCAATCCATTCCTCTAGCTTCAGGCCGTTGCTTTGAGTGTGGCGAATTTTTCCATATCTAGAGAGAGTGTCCTCGGTTGCTTCGAAAGCGGTCTCATTAGAGGGATCAGCCCTCGTCTTCTGCTCCTGTTTCTTCAACACCAGCATAGTCAGCTAAGAGTGGTGGCCAGGTAGCCAGAGGTCACCCTAGGGTCGAGGATCATACTGGCGGAGGCCAGGCTCGTTTCTATGCTCTTCCGGATAGGAAGGACGCTATTGCATCAGATACAGTCATTTCAGATATTATCTCAGTCTACCACAGGGATGCTTCGGTCTTATTAGATTCCGGATCCACCTATTCCTATGTTTCTTCATATTTTGTGCATCATTTGGGTGTGATCAGTGATATTCTTGCCTTGCCCATGCATGTGTCTACCCCGGTGGGTGATACAGTTATTGTGGATTAGGTATATCGATCATGTCTTATTACTATTGTGGGTCTGGAGACCCGAGTTGACTTGTTACTATTAGGCATGGTGGATTTCGATGTGATTCTAGGCATGGGCTGGTTATCCCCTTACCATGCGATTCTGGACTGTCATGCCAAGATAGTCACACTAGCTATTCCAGGTAATCCGAGGATCGAGTGGCGTGGCGTGACTGATTATGCATCTGATAGGGTGATGTCCTATATAAAAGTCCAATGAATGATTGGTAAGGGTTGTCTATCTTATTTTGCCTTCATTAGAGATGTTGAGGCTGAGACACCCAGTCTTGATTCGGTCCCCGTGGTCAGGGATTTCCCGGATATATTCCCAGCAGACCTACAGGGCATGCCGCCAGATAGGGATATTGATTTTGGTGTTGACTTAGTTCCGATCACTCAGCCTATATATATTTCTCCCTACCGCATGGCACCAGCTGAGTTAAAAGAGTTGAAAGAGCAGCTTCAGGAACTCTTAGATAAGGGGTTCATTCGCCCGAGTGTGTCACCTTGGGGTGCACCGGTATTATTCGTGAAGAAGAAAGATGGCACAATGAGAATGTGCATTGATTACAGGCAGCTGAATAAGGTGATAGTGAAGAATAAGTACCCATTGCCTCGTATTGAGGATTTTTATCAGCTTCAGGGAGCAAGTGTATTGTCTAAGATTGACCTTCGATCGGGTTATCACCAGCTGAAGATTAGGGATTCAGACATTATGAAATCAGCGTTCAGGACGAGATATGGGCACTATAAATTTCTGGTGATGTCGTTCGGGCTGAGCAATGCCCCAGTCGCATTCATGCACTTGATGAATAGTGTGTTTCAGCCGTACATTGATTATTTCATGATCGTGTTTATTGATGATATCCTGGTGTATTCGCGCAGCCTGGAGGAGCACGCACAGCACTTGAGGGTGGTATTGCAGAGGTTGAGAGAAGAAAAGTTTTATGCAAAATTCTCTAAGTGTGAGTTCTGGCTTGATACTGTGACTTTTCTGGGACATGTAGTGTCTAGTGATGGTATTTGGGTTGACCCACAGAAGGTCAAGGTGGTGCAGAATTGGCCTAGACCTTCCTCAGCTACTGAGATCCAGAGTTTCCTTGCTTGGCAGGCTATTACCGCCGGTTTGTTCAGGGTCTTTAATCTATTGCTTCACCTTTAACTAAGTTGACACAGAAGAATGCTCCATTTGTGTGGTCTGATGAATGTGAGGAGAGCTTCCGGAAGCTCAATGCGGCTTTGACCATAGCTCTGTTACTTGTTTTGTCATCAGCTTCAGGGTCTTATACGGTGTATTGTGATGCTTCAAGAGTTGTGATCAATTGTGTATTGATGCAGGAGGGTAGAGTTATTGCATATGCTTCTCGTCAGCTCAAGCCCCATGAGAAGAACTACCCTATTCACGACTTAAAGTTAGCTGCTATTGTTCATGCCTTGAAGATTTGGAGGCATTACTTGTATGGTGTATCTTGTGATGTATATACAGACTACCATAGCCTTCAGCATTTGTTTAAGCAGAAAGATCTCAATTTGAGGAAGCAGAGATGGCTCGAGTTGCTTAAAGACTATGATATTACCATTTTGTACCATCCCGGGAAGGCCAATGTAGTGGCCGATACTTTAAGCGGGAAGGCTATTAGTATGGGCAGTTTGGCATACATTCCAGTTGGGGAGAGACCCCTTGCAGTTGATGTTCAGGTGTTAGCTAATCAGATGGTGAGGTTGGATATTTTTTAGCCCAGTCGGGTTATGGCTTGCATGGTAGCTCGATCTTCTTTATATGACTGTATTCGAGAGCGCTAGTATGTTGATCCACACTTACTTGTCCTTAAGGACAGAGTTCAGCATGATGATGCCAGAGATATCACTATTGATGGTGATGGTGTGTTGCGGATGCAGGGACGGATATACGTGCCCAATGTCGATGGCCTTTGTAAGTTAATATTAGAGGAGGCCCACATTTTGCGGTATTCTATTCATCCAGGTGCCGCAAAGATGTATCAGGATTTGAGGCAGCATTACCGGTGGAGAAAGATAAAGAAAGATATTGTGAATCATTGTAACGACCCGGCCCGTCGTTAGGGAATTTCCACCCCGTTACCTTGCATTAACATATCTTATGCTTCTATATCAGTGTTAGAACCTATCGGGTGAGTTAGGAGTGAATTGAATTGGAAATGAAGCAAATAGCATGTTTGAAGGAAGTTTGAATATGGAAAGTCAAACTAGAGTTGACTATCGAGTTAGAGTTCTCAGAATCGGATTCTGATGATTTGACTAGTTTCGGGGGATCATTTATGACTTAGGGAGCGATCGGAATTGAATTTGGAGGTCCGGTGTAGTTTTAGGCTTGAATT
The DNA here is from genome assembly GCA_032618575.1 of Nicotiana noctiflora. Classification (NCBI taxonomy): domain Eukaryota; kingdom Viridiplantae; phylum Streptophyta; class Magnoliopsida; order Solanales; family Solanaceae; genus Nicotiana; species Nicotiana noctiflora. The sequence goes on from JASVEL010012955.1 coordinate 226,233, forward strand.
GGCTAAAGTTGTATTTTGGCGAAAATCGAACGGTAGGTGATATTTTGATCCGGGGGTCAGAATGGAATTCCGACAATTTCCGTAGCTTCGTTAGGTGATTTTGGATATGTCTGCAAATTTTCAGGTCATTCGGACGTCATTTGATCGGGTTTTGGATTGAATGTTAGTTTTGAAAGCTTTGAAGAAACTTAGGCTTGAATCCGTGTGTAATTGGTGATTTTGATGTTTAGGATGGTATTTTTTTGGTTGGAACAAGTTCGTATCGTGTTTTGGAGTATGTTGGTGGTTTTCGTTGGGGTCCCGGGGGCCTCGGGAGGATTTCGGACCATCAATCGGCCATTTTGAACTTGGAAAGGTCTGCTGTAAATTGCAAGTTGGTGCAGCAGGCATTAAGCCTTCGCGTTCGCGTGGCCCTGGTCGCGTTAGCGAAGGCAGGGCTGGGTAAGGCATCACGTTCGCGATCAGGGTGTCGTGTTCGCGTAGGCAAGGTTGGACGAAGCTTCGCGTTCGCGTGAAGGATGGACGCATTCGCGTAGAAGAAATCCGGCGGCTGGGAGAATTGAACTTCGCGGACGCGTGATGGGGCGTCGCGTTTGCGATGAAGTAATCGTACAGGCCATCGCGTTCACGTGAGAGACATCGCGAATGCGTAGAGTTAAATTCCCAGGCAGTGAGTTTAATTGTAGAACAGAGGGCTCGCGGGTTTCATACCCCAAAACATAATTTTTGAGCCCTAGAGAGAAGAAATCACGGGAAAACGCTGGGAAATCATCAGGTATTCATCGGAGGTAAGTTTCTTGACTCAAAAACATCATTTTATGGTAGAATTAACATCAATCTTCATGAATTTGGGTAGAAATTGAGAAGGATTGTGGCCTAGATATTGAAAATGAAAATTTGGGTTTTGAAAGGCCAATCGAACTCCGATTTTGGTAAATTTTATATGTATGGACTCATGGCGAGACGAGGGTTCTGGAAATATGAGTTTCAAAATTTTTCGAGATGTGGGCCCAGGGTTCGGGTTTTGCAAATTTTGTGATTTTTGATATTTTTCGAGTTCTTTCGATTGGGTTATGTTCCATTAGCCTATTTTGATATATTTGTGCTGATTTGTGCTAGTTTTGACGTGCGTGGATGCCGGTTCGAGGAGCTAAGGCGTCGCGGGCATGAGCTTTCGTCGGTTCGAGGTGGGTAATACTTGTAAATGATGTCCCGAGGGTTAGTAAACCCCGGACTTGCACATCTTAGTGCCGTGTTGAGAGCTGACTTGCACGCCGGATAATGGGCGTGGGGTAGAGTACCATTGGGGCTTGTGAATTGGTCCGTCCCGCGTAATAATAATAACACCTAATTGTTGAAATGAATTGGACTAATTATCATGCTTGGGCTTCGTGCCGATTATTTGAATCCTTCAGGGATTGGTATCATTGTCTTGATAACACTGTGCATATTTTATTCTAAATTTAAGGTTTTAAATGGTATTTTGCTATTCAGTATTTTTATAAGGTTATGAAAAACTTGAACAAGGTCTTAATAACATTTTTTTAGTTGTGAGCTAATATGATATTGTTGCCCGTAGGGCTTTCTTGATTATTTGTTAGACTGATTGGGGCCGAGGGCCATATGTTAGGGCATGACAATTTATGTGAGCATATGCATACACATGCATGGATCGGACTGCACGCCGCAGTGGTATACGGATCGGGCTGCGCGCCGCAGCCGGCATGATATTAATATTGTGCTTGGGCTGTAGGAGCCCCTCCGGAGTCTGAACCCCCACATTGAGCACGGGCTACACGCCGTACCCAAATTGGATCGGGCTACATGCCGTAGCGGTCATATGCATTGCATGGCATATATACATTGATTTGCATGTACTACGTGGCATAACATTCAGCACTCATACATTACTGGCACACATGCATTAGTTGCCTTATTGACCAGATCTCCCGGTGTAAATTGATAAGGAGTGTTGAGCCCGAGGGGCTGATTTGAGTGCGGACTTGCACTGCTTGAGATTGTATCCAGGTATTGGTATATTATGATGAAAGAAAGTAGCTAAAAATTGAGATTTCTAATAATTTATTCACATATGCTAGAAAGGGATAAAAAGATAGTTCTGTATTGTGTAGCATGAGATTGTGCCTATCGTGGTTTTCTTCCCTTCAGCATTATTTACTTTTATTACTGTTGAGTTGGAAGTACTCACACCCGACTCCCTGCACCTTGTGTGCAGATCCAGGTACATCACAGCAGGGCTGATTCTATTGCGGCTCGGGAGTGCTTTTGGACAGTCGAGGTAGCTGCCAGCGTTCACAGGACCTGATTCTCCAGTTTGTCTATATTTTTGTTCTGACCATCCCACACTTGTGTACAGTTATATTCGCTATTTAAACTTTGTATACTCTGTAGAGGCTCATGACTCTCGACCCTTCGGTCTATGGGAGTTGGTATGCGTTGGGACTTGGTTCCCCTGTTTCGATATATCCATCACTGTTATTTTACAATTGATATGCTTAAATGGGATAAGGTGAGCACATAGCTCTATGATTGTTGTTGATTGGTCGGGCTGGCCTAACAGTGTGCTAGGCGCCATCACGACCGGATTTGGGGTCGTGACAAGTTGGTATCAGAGCCTAGGTTTACTAGGCCTCATGAGTCTTGAGCCGGTTAGTAGAGTCTTGTGGATCGGTACGGGGACGCCCGTACTTATCCTCGGGAGGCTGTGAACCTTTAGGAAACACTTCACATTTCTTGGAATTCTTATCGTGCGCACTTGATTCAGCTTGAGATATAATCTTTGAAATTCCTTCTCCACGTCTGTGTACGCTTCGAGCGCTCAGTAATATAATTGACTTATGGCTTGCGATTCCCTGGTCGAGGGGCGAGATATAATCTCTATGAATTCATGTTGGGCCAGTCGGGAGGTCTTGAGGCCAGATCTTTGTCTATGGCTTGAGCACCAAGGTACTAATTTCGCGAGCCGGTATTATGAAGTTCATACGATCGGTATTGATCTTTATTGTGCAAATGGCAGTTTGATAATGGGAGAGCTATAAGGTATTCAGTTCTTGTTGTGATTTGATATGTAGCCCTAGTTATGGGCGTGAGAAATATTTCCATCGCCTCTTAATTGGAAGGTAAAGGGCCTTATGTGTAGTGGAACGAGTTCAAACACAGGAAGACTAAAATGATTATGCTATGTGTATCCTGGTGGAAGGTATTGTGCTGAAATGCTAAATTGAGGCAAGGTAGGTGGATTGATTCTCATGTGTAATTGAAAGGTAGTTGATATGTGTTATGATTCGAGCAGGTACAACGCATGTTCATGTACCAATTATGATAATATGATTCGTGTAGTATTGAGATTTAATATTGTTGAAATACATTATGATATCTTGTTGAGTTGTGGAAGTATTGTTAGAATGGTTTGGTGATTCTCTGGCAGGTGGATAGGCCAATTTACAAAGGAAACTCTGCCGAAATTTTTGGGACTTAGAAAGATTTCTGTCACCTTAAGAGAGTGGGCTTATTGGTGGTGTGTGTATAAATGCAAGAATTGCAGAAGGGTTAAGGTCTCTGATGATTCGAGTCTCTGTCAAGGCTTGTAAATGACTTGAGTTTAATCTCATTGTAACATTTCGGCATCACTTGAGTAATAATGACATGAGTGGTTAAAAGTGCTTTGATGAATGGCTTCGAGCTAAGTTGGGGAGGTTGCTATTGATTAACTGATTGCACTATTGTGTGCTATGTTGATTCTGTCTTTAAGTATGTTGGGAAGATTCTGACAAGGTTATGGCGCTTCGTAGATGTAAAGAAATACTAGGATGTTTTGAACTACTGTTGGTAAGGAATGTTCGGTGTATAGAAAAGAAAGATAGCGAATTGTACCCGTAAGTAATCATGTTCTGCGATGTCAGAGTTCTAACAAAACACGAGTGGTTCTACTCAATAGGACAGTTGAATTACAGCTGAATAAGGGTGAATGATGCCCGAGAATGGTTTTGCAGTGTTCAAGATTTTGCTTGTAACAGTCGGGTGCCTTAAGATTTGTGTATGTGGCTAAAGATGGCGGTTTCGTTAGAGAAGATCAAGGCTTGTGTTATATCATGTGAAGGATGGGATTCTACGTATCCGTATTGGGAAGTAATGATAACAATTTAAAAATCGCGGAAAGTTCATCAAAATAAAGTGTGGTAGAACGTGGTACTTCTGGGAACACTGAGAGAATATTCAGTGGCCTATGGGTCTTAGACCGTGTGGTCTTGTGTACGAGTCTTGTGTGGTAAAAAAGGTTGAGGCATTGTCGTACTACAGTAAAGACTGATATGAAGTTAGAGATGAATCAGAAAGGAAACTGGGTAAATGGAACAACTTGTTAATGAACCGAAGCGGTATGATAAGGAATACGATTAATTCATGGTATGTGTTTGAAGTGATGAGTCTTGCAGATATTGTGCAGCAAAGCTCTTGAGTGCTGGCAGTTGTGTAACTTGATATGGGTATAAGGACTCAGTCCTGGCGGTTTAATTTATGCAATGTAATTGGGAGAAGGAGTTTGCGATGTGTTATACCGTGGTTTGAAAATGAGTGTATTTTTCCTGTTGGTATGCAAGGCTGGGAATGTGTAATGAGTTTTTTCTATATGGGATCCTGAAAGCCCTTGACGAGTTGAGTGCGCCGATGTTTGCGGCGTAGGAAAGGAATATGAATTTCCATGTTATCTTAGGGTGATGTGGCATATGCGATGTGTGATGGAAAGTTGATAATGGTATATTCTAGGTTTTAAGATCAGTTCATAATATATGGGAAGTCAATAAAATTATTGAGCAGCGCGGACAGCTGCAGGTGAACTAAGAATCGATCTTTCTGATGATTTAAGAAAATGCTACTGCTATTCTAGTAATTTGGCAGGGAATATGGTCCAAAAGGGACAAGGTAATGTGAACTGACAATATCTAATGGCATGGTGGTATTCCCTTGTGGGATCGACTGTAATAATTGAGTCGTTGATGGCATAGTGAAATTTTTAAATGGCTTTCGTGGAACGAATGGGGGCTTGATGTGTGTTATGTATTCGTACGGTGGAGTGTGGAACCAGATATAGCGATTCATGTGTTATATATGTGTTGGAGACTAGAAGTTCTCGCAATCCGCCTATGCAGTGGTTGTATATCGTGTGTATCAGCACCGTTTAGCTCTTAGCTTGATATGATGAATTTGGGTTATGATACCTTATTTCAGACTGGCTGACATAAGCCAGGTCGCCTAGACTAATGTGATATGGGCTATGTCGGAAAATGGCACAAATTGCGTAGTAGAGAGCATCAGAGTATGCTCCAACAGAGTAGTTGTACACAGGACCATCGGACAGCTGGTAGGCATTGCTTTGTCAGCTGGACCTTAGTGGCGGATGTCAGTGTAGAGGTATCTACCATTGATTCAGTTCCAGTATTGAGAAACGTTGTCAGATGCGTTTCATGTGGCCGAGCTTGAGGCTATATATATATGTTTGCTGTAATGGGAAAATTCGACTCGATATGCATTTCCTTTTTGCGAGAATTATGCGTGGATCGGGTGGCATGCGGCCACGGGTTATTTGGATCGGGTGGCACACCGCCACAGGTATGGTATCTGGATCGGGTGGCACGCCGCCACGGGTATGTCATTGGAGCGGGTTGCACGCCGCAACAAAATATTGTGAAAATATAGTTAGTTATAAGCTACCGGGTATACAATACTTCTTCACTTTTGAGGAAAGGTCCGTTTTGAGTATCGCTTGGCGAATGGCACATCGGTTGTGTCCTTTTAGGATTTGATAGCATACGTTAATTGTTTCACCGTGGGTGAGGTTGATTGCTTGGGTTCAAGACCTAGATCTGTGCGTGGCTAACCGTTTTGAACTTAGTGGCTTGAGGTGCTTCGTGAGTAATAATGTTGGGATAGAATCACGAATCGTGGCAAGGCCACGTGATGTTATGACCTCTCGAGGAGGATACGGGTACTCTATTTCTATAATGCGAGACGCGATCTCAGTTCTATGTTATGATGGCACAGAGGAACTGAATCGCAGCTCTATTTGCTGGAGACAGTTGTCATGATTTGAGCTGTCATGATTCGAGTGTGTTCAGACGTTTCTATTGGAGCCTATGTTGTGCTCGTCGTGGCTTAGGCCGGTGTTGAGGTGTCTTATCACCAGTGCGGTGTGTTATAATCGAAATGACCGTTGGAGTTATTAATGAATATGAGCATATTGGATCTTAGCTTGTTAGAAAGGTAAAAATCGAGGTTTGGCTCCAAAACCTTTTGTGGTACCGGTTTTAAAAGGGAAATAGATTCATGAACGGTTAACCTGAGAGATGGGTTCGGTATATCGCGTGCTTCAGCTGCCGTGGGTAGGATATGGAGGTGTTGGAATAAGACTCTATCTAATAAAAGAGGTTTTCAGCTAGTATTTGGTTATTGTGGCCAGTTGTTGTGATTAGAGACTATCATCTCGAGTGATTGGGTTGTCGATACATCATATGATCTCACCCAGAGTAGTGAATATGGGTTATTGCAGTATATTCGAGTGTATCCTGAGTATAGGCATGGGATGTGCAATTGGCATATGATTTCAGAAAGTACAATGTGATTTATGGTTCAGATGGTCTGTGAAATTTTGACTATATGGTGTTTTTGGACTTATGTGAGATAGGGTGACATATGATCGCCTAAAATTATGCTTGGTAATGTCATTCAGCTATTGGGTGGCTTCTAGTACAACTCTGAGTCCGCTCGAGGACGAGCGTTTGTTTAAGTTGGGGAGAATGTAACGACCCGGCCCGTCGTTACGGGAATTTCCACCCCGTTACCTTGCATTAACATATCTTATGCTTCTATATCAGTGTTGGAACCTATCGGGTGAGTTAGGAGTGAATTGAATTGGAAATGAAGCAAATAGCATGTTTGAAGGAAGTTTGAATATGGAAAGTCAACCTAGAGTTGACTATCGGGTTAGAGTGGTCGGAATCGGATTCTGATGATTCAACTAGTTTCGGGGGATCATTTATGACTTAGGGGAGCGATCGGAATTGAATTTGGAGGTCCGGTGTAGTTTTAGGCTTGAATTGGCTAAAGTTGAATTTTGGCGAAAACCGAACGGTAGGTGATATTTTGATTCGGGCGTCTGAATGGAATTCCGACAATTTCTGTAGCTTCGTTATGTGATTTTGGATATGTCTGCAAATTTTCAGGTCATTCGGACGTCGTTTGATCGGGTTTTGGATTGAATGTTAGTTTTGAAAGCTTTGAAGAAACTTAGGCTTGAATCCGTGTGTAATTGGTGATTTTGATGTTTAGGATGGTGTTTTTATGATTGGAACAAGTTCGTATCGTGTTTTGGAGTATGTTGGTGGTTTTCGTTGGGGTCCCGGGGGCCTCAGGAGGATTTCGGACCATCAATCGGGCATTTTGAACTTGGAAAGGTATGCTGTAAATTGCAGGTTGGTGCAGCAGGTATTAAGCCTTCGCGTTCGCGTGGCCAAGGTCGCGTTCGCGAAGGCAGGGCTGGCTAAGGCATCGCGTTCACGATCAGGTTGGACGAAGCTTCGCGTTCGCGTGAAGGATGGAAGCGTTCGCGTAGAAGAAATCCGGCGGCTGGGAGAATTGAACTTCGCGGACGCGTGATGGGGCGTCGCGTTCACGATGAAGTAATCATACATGCCATCGCGTTCGCGTGAGAGACATCTCGAACGCGTAGAGTTAAAGTCCCAGGCAGTGAGTTTAATTGTAGAACAGAGGGCTCGCGGGGTTCATATACCCAAAACACCATTTTTGAGCCCTATAGAGAAGAAATCACGGGAAAACGCTGGGAAATCATCGGGTATTCATCGGAGGTAAGTTTCTTGACTCAAAAACATCATTTTATGGTAGAATTAACATCAATCTTCATGAATTTGGGTAGAAATTGTGAAGGATTGTGGCCTAGATATTGAAAACGAAAATGTGGGTTTTGAAAGGCCAATCGAACTCCGATTTTGGTAAATTTTATATGTATTGACTCGTGGCGAGACGAGGGTTCTGGAAATATGAGTTTCGAAATTTTTTGAGATGTGGGCCCGGGGCTCGGGTTTTGCAAATTTCGTGATTTTTGATATTTTTCGAGTTCTTTCGATTGGGTTATGTTCCTTTAGCCTATTTTGATATATTTGTGCTGATTTGTGCTAGTTTTGACGTGCGTGGATGCCGGTTCGAGGAGCTAAGGCGTCGCGGGCATGAGCTTTCGTCGGTTCGAGGTGGGTAATACTTGTAAATGATGTCCCGAGGGTTAGTAAACCCCGGACTTGCACATCTTAGTGCCGTGTTGAGGTGACTTGCACGCCGGATAACGGGCGTGGGGTAGAGCACCATTGGGGATTGTGACTTGGTCCATCCCGCGTAATTAATAATAACACCTAATTGTTGAAATGAATTGGACTAATTATCATGCTTGGGCTTCGTGCCGATTATTTGAATCCTTCGGGGATTGGTATCATTGTCTTGATAACACTGTGCATATTTTATTCTAAATTTAAGGTTTAAAATGGTATTTTGCTATTCAGCATTTTTATAAGGTTATGAAAAACTTGAACCATGTCTTAATGACATTTTTAGTTGTGATCTAATATGATATTGTTGCCCGTAGGGCTTTCTTAATTATTTGTTTGACTGATTGGGGCCGAGGGCCATTTGTTAGGGCATGACAATTTATGTGAGCATATGCATACACATGCATGGATCGGACCGCACGCCGCAGTGGTATACAGATCGGGTTGCGCGCCGCAGCAGGTGTGATATTAATATTGTGCTTGGGCTGTAGGAGCCCCTCCGGAGTCTGAACCCCCACAGTGAGCACGGGTACCCAAATTAGATCGGGCTACACGCCGTAGCGGTCATATGCATTGCATGTCATACATACATTGGTTTACGTGTACTACGTGGCATAACATTCAGCACTCATACATTACTGGCACACATGCATTAGTTGCCTTATTGACCAGATCTCCTGGTGTAAATTGATAAGGAGTGCTGAGCCCGAGGGGCTGATTTGAGTGCGGACTTGCACTGCTTGAGATTGTATCCAGGTATTGGTATATTATTATGAAAGAAAGTAGCTAAAAATTGAGATTTCTAATAATCTATTCACATATGCTAGAAAGGGATAAAAAGATAGTTTTGTATTGTGTAGGATGAGATTGTGCCTATCGTTGTTTTCTTCCCTTCAGCATTATTTACTTTTATTACTGCTGAGTTGGAAGTACTCACACTTGACTCCCTGCACCTTGTGTGCAGATCCAGGTACATCATAGCAAAGTTGATTCTATTGCGGCTCGGGAGTGCTTTTGGACAGTCGAGGTAGCTGCCAGCGTTCGCAGGACCTGATTGTAAGGCCCCGTAAAAAATTTTGTGCATAAAACCTAGTAGCTGTGGTGTCATGGTCCGAATAATGTGTTAGGAAGCCGCGGTTCGGACCCTTGGTAGTGATTTAAGTTTCAAAAATGTAGAGAATTAATTTTTCCGAAAAATGTCAAATATGCGGTCAAGAATGCGACCGCAAACCTGACATGCGGACCGCATTCTTGCCGCAAAACGTTCCAGAGAGTTTCCCAAAAATCGTGTCAAAAGTGCGGTCGATATGCGATCGCATGTCAAATCTGCGGTGCACTTTGCGACCGCAGATCAAGCATGCGGACCGCATTCTGGCCGCATTTCTTAACAGAACCTGTGTAAAATTTGGGGCAATTCTGCGGTCACTATGCGGACCGCATGTTGATTCCGCGGTCGCATAGTGCACCGCATAATTGACCCCGGCCCAGATTTTTGTAACATTTTAACCCGAGCTCTTCTTTAATATAACACACTTCTTCTTCATTTTATCATATCATCTTACTAAAATTAGAGAGAGAAGAGAGGGTTTTTAGAGAGAGAAGTTCTTCATCTTCAAAGATTGTTCCAACCACTTAATTCCAAGGGATCCTAGGGCAAGGATTCAAGTTCCCCAATCTTTTCAAGGTAAAAACCCTAACTATTTTCTTTGATTTTCAGTTTTAATTGGGTAAAGAGAGGTTTGCATATAATAGCTTTTGAAGATAGAATTTTTACACTCATGCATGATTATTGAACTTGATTTCTAGTAAAAGAAGTGAGTAGAAGTAAGAGTCTTCAAGAACAAGGTTGGCAAGAGTAGGATATCTTGGGTAAGCATAAAGTAGGAAGAAAAATCATCACCAGGTATGTATGGCAAATTTTGATTCTTGTGAAATTGCCTATATGTGTGAAGCTTGTTTGTTTCGTGTTAAATTGACAAATTGTGTGAAATTCTTGATATTGTTGTTGGATATTCAAAGTTTGTTGTTGAGTTATGAGTGATGTAAAATGAGAGTTTAATTTGGCAAAAGAATTGTGAATAATGACTATGATGGCCGATATGGCACCTTGTGGAAAACAAACGAAACACTTGAGAATTGGTTTATCGTGGAAAGAGATGAAACACTCGAATTGTGGAAATATTGTAACATGGTTGTGATATTGAATTGAGAAGAAATTGAGAACATGAACCAATGTGTAAGTTGCTTACTTGAACTTGTTGAAATTGTGTGTAGTACCTTATTTGCTGTTTGAAATTGTTGTGTTTTCAACTGTAAGGCGAGGTCGTGTTGCGCGCCGCAACGTGGTGAAATAAGGTGTGGGTTGGGGTGATAAGGGTGGCCGAGGTAATAAGGGTGGTCAGGGGCAATAGGATGGAAAGCGATCGAAATCGCTATTGAAAATTGATACAAAAATCAATAATGTGAAATTGTGAAAGGAGACAGCAGGAGAGTTTGCAACCTGTGGGGCACTGATTGCTCCTTTGTTTGACTACTTGTGCTTTACGTAATTGATTGGTTATTGTTAAATTGGTTGATTGTAGAAAGTGCTTTGTGTTGAGAATTATTTGAAATGAGGAAAATGTGGAAACATGGTTAGCTGGCTTAATTAATTGTTGATGTAATTCAATGGCTTGAGTTTACTTGGGACAAAGTTTGTCCATACATACCAATACAATTCAAGTGTACTGACGTCCCTTTTGCCGGGGACGCTACATTCGTGTTATGATTGTAGGTGGATCAGTAGCAGGCACTTCAACTCATCGGCAGTAGTATCCTTCTCCTTCCACCGCCCGTTTTGGTGAGCCCCTTTCTTCCTTGGGGCCTTGTGTGGTTCATGCCCTTTCTGTTTGAATTTCATTTTGGTTTTGTAAGGTATAGCCGGAGCCTTGTTACCGGCAAGTATTGTATTTCCCTTTTGTATCCTAGAGGCTCTGTAGACATGTAAATTGTGGGACTCCAGTCTTATGTATATATATTGTGTTATGTCGGGCGTTGTAAAAATTGAAATCTTGTTAATGAATCACTCGTATCGTTTTATTTGTTTAATGTGAAATCAGTTATGATTAGTAATATATTTGGATAATGAGAAACAATCAACACAGGGGTAACGCGTAGGAATGAAAGGCACCCAGGTCCGCTTGACTGGGGCAACCCGGTCAGGCGCCAGTCATGTTCCTCGATTTGGGGCGTGACACTGATTCTCCAGTTTGTCTGTATTTTTGTTCTGATCATCCCACACTGGTGCACAGTTATATTCACTATTTACACTTTGTATGCTCTGTAGAGGCTCATGACTCTTGACCCTTCGATCTATGGGAGTTGGTATGCGTTGGGACTTGGTTCCCCTGTTTCGATATATACATCACTGTTATTTTACAATTGATTTGCTTAAATGGGATAAGGCGAGCGCATAGCTCTATGATTGTTGTTGATTGGTCGGGCTGGCCTAGCAGTGTGCTGGGCGCCATCACGACCGGATTTGGGGTCGTGACAATCATGTGGCATGGTGCCTAAACTGTCAGCAGGTCAAGTATGAACATCAGAGGCCAGGTGGCGTGTTCTAGTGTCTTGATATTCCCTAGTGGAAGTGGGAAAGGATCACTATGGACTTTGTTAGTGGACTCCCTCGGATAGTGAGGAAGTTTGATTCAGTTTGGGTGGTTGTGGATAGGCTAACCAAGTCGGCTCACTTCATTCCAGTGTGTACTATATACTCCTCGGAGCAGTTAGCAGAGATATTCATCCGCGAGATTGTGAGATTGCATGGAGTTCCCATTTCTACCATCTCAGATAGGGGTACCCAGTTCACTTCTCAGTTCTGGAGGACATTTCAGCGAGAGTTGGGTTCACAGGTAGAGCTGAGCACAACATTTCATCCACAAACGGATAGGTAGTCCGAGCGTACAATTCAGATACTGGAGGACATGTTGCGTGCTTGTGTCATTGATTTTGGTGGTTCATGGGCTGATTACTTGCCTCTTGCAGAGTTTTCTTATAATAATAGCTATCAGTCCAGCATTCAGATGGCACCGTATGAAGATTTATATGGGAGGCGGTGTAGGTCTCCAGTTGGTTGGTTTGAGCCCGGCGAGGCTAGATTGTTGGGGACAGAGTTAGTTCAGGATGCCTTAGACAAGGTGAAGGTGATTTAGGAGAGACTTCGCATAGCTCAGTCGCGCCAGAAGAGTTAAGCGGACTGGAAGGTCCGAGATGTGTCTTATTCAGCAGGTGAGAAGGTGCTGCTCAAGGTTTCGCCTATGAAGGGCGTTATGAGGTTTGGAAAGAGAGGAAAGTTGAGCCCAAGGTTCATTGGACCTTTTGAGGTGCTTAGGAAAGTTGGGGAGGTGGCCTATATGCTTGCTTTGCCACCCAGCTTGTCGGGAGTTCACCCGGTGTTCCATGTATCTATGCTCCGGAAGTGTGTTGGAGACCCGTCACATGTGTTAGACTTCAGCACGATACAGTTGGATTAAGACTTGACCTATGATGTGGAGCCGGTAGCCATTTTGGGTTGACAGGATCGTAAGCTGAGATCCAAGGACATAGCTTCAGTGAAAGTGCAGTGGAGAGGTCGTCCCGTGGAGGTAGCAACTTGGGAGACCGAACAGGAGATGCGGAGCAGATATACACACTTATTTGAGACTCCAGGTATGTTTCTTTACACGCTCGGGGACGAGCGTTTGTTTAAGTTTGGGAGAATATAATGACCCGACTCGTCGTTATGGTATTTATCTCCCCGTTTTCATCATTTAACACTTCAATATGCTTATTTATATGTGTTCGGAAAGTTAGAAGCAAAACAGAAGGAATTTAGATAGAAATGAGGCCATAAACCTCTTTATGAAAAGGATAGTTTGGAAAAGACAACCGGATGTTGACTGATGAACTAGATAGCTTGGAATGGAATTCTGATGATTCAACTAGTTTCGGGTTATCATTTATGACTTAGGAGAGCAATCGGATTCGAAATCGGAGGTCCGGTGTAGTTTTAGGCTTGAATAGGCTAAGGTTGAATTTTGGCGAAATCCGAATGGTAGGTGAGATTTTGATCCGGAGCTCGGAATGAAATTCCGAGAGTTGAAGTAGCTCCGTTAGGTGATTTTGGATATGCGTGCAAAATTTCAGGTCATCCGGAGGTGCTTAGGTCGGGTTTTAGATCGAATGTTAGTTTCAGAAGTTTTAAAGAAACTTAGGGTTGAATCCATGTGAAATGTGTGATTTTGATGTTTGCGATGGTCTTTTTATGTTACGAGCAAGTTTGAATGAGGTAATGTGATGTATTTGTGGTTTTGGTTGAGGTCCCGGGGGTCTCGGGATCCTTTCGGATGGCCAACGGGCAAATTTTGAACATGAAATTTCAGAAGAAAAATTGAAGTCAGTGATTACTCAATGAGATCGCATAGAGTCATTGCGATCGCATATAAGAGCCTGGAGGGTGTGAGAAAATGCACTATGCGATCGCGTAGCAGAGGCTGCGATCGCATAGGCTTAGCAGACTGCACAGTGCGATCGCATACCCAGTGTTGCGATCGTAGAGAAGATCTTGTGGTCCTGGGAGATTGTGGTATGCGATCACGTAGCTGTATTTCGATCGCATAGAAGGGAAACATGGCCGAAAAATTTAACTATATGTGATCGCTTAGAGTCATTGCGATCGCATAGAAGGAGGCGTCTGAGCAGAAACAGATTTAATTAATTTCAGACGCGACCCTAATCATATTTTCACTATTTTCACTTCGCTTAGAGAGGGTTTTGGGAGCTTTGAAGAGAGAAATCAACAGGGAAACGTCGGAGGTAAGTTTCTTGACTCGAAAACACGAATATATGCTAGAATTAACATCAAAACTCGTGAATTTGGGTAGAAATTGTGAAAAATTAGGGCCTAGATTATGAAAACGAAATTTTGACTTCGAACTCCAATTTCGATAAATTTTATATGCACGGACTCGTGGCGAGACGAGGAATCCGTTGGTATGATTTTCAGAATTTTTTGAGAAGTGGTCCCGGGGTCCGAGTTTTACCAACTTGGTGCATTATTGCGTATTTCGAGTAAATTAAATTGGGTTATGTTTCTTTGACCCGTATTTGATATAATTGTTGTGGTTTGACTAGATTCGATGCACGAGGCAGCAAATTCAAAGGGAAAAGGCATCGCGGACGAGTCCACTACCGGATAGAGGTGAGTAGTTTGTATATATGGTAGCCTGAGGGTTCGAGACCCCAGCTTACCACATTGTGATGCTAGTAGTGTGTGGCTCGCACCCTGTGGCGGGCGCGGGATTGATTGTGACTGGGGATTGAGACTTAGTCCATCCTGAATATGAATAACATGATATATGTGGTTGAAACACACACTGTGTTTGATATATTTGTGGGTTGTAAGCCATGTTTGGGGCCTTGTGCCGACCTGTAGTATCCCTAGGGGATAGTTATATAAGTGATAGCTCTATATTCTTAATCACTGATCTCAGTCCTGGTTTGAAATCACCATGTTGAAACACTAAGTCACATGTTCTTGGAAAATTAAATATAAATTAAAGTATTTTCATAATTAATGAATTGGAACCTGGAAGTAAATAATTTGAACTGTTGTGTGACTCATATGCATGTTGTGGACTGAGGATGGATCGGGCTGCACGCCACAGTAGATGATATGAGGATCGGGCTGCACGCCGCAGTATTATTGCGCTTGGTCTGTTGGAGCCCCTCCGGAGTCTGTACACACCCCCAGTGAGCGCCGTCGACGTTAAATGGATCGGGCTACATGCCGTAGCGGTCATATGCATTGCATTGCATCTTTATCTGTTGAATTATATGTGATAATTGTAATGTACTGTTGCTGCTAGTTCGTAGGAGGAATCGGACTGTAGTTTAGCTTTACTTTGTGGTTTTCTGTGAATTTCTTACTTTCAGCTATTAATATATATTTATTACTCACCGAGTACTTAGTACTCACCCCTACTCCCAGCACCTTTGTGTGCAGATTCAGGTACACAGGAGAGATAGACGAGCACTCCAGCTTCTATAGAGTTGTTTCGAGTTGCTGAGGTAGCTGCGACGTTCGCAGAACCTAGCTTCTCTTTCCATTCCGATACTATTATATGTTTCAGATTTGAGTATTTCATTCAGTATTCTCTGTTACTATTCGGTTTGTTTAGAGGCTCTAGACTTGTGACCCCAGATCTTTGGGAGTGTTATTTTCGCACTTCTCAGTATTTATTCATATTATTATTATTGGAGTTTCTTTTGGCTCATATATTTTTCTTGAGTTGTCCATTTGGGACTGATATTTATCTATGAAAAATAATTGTTGGTCTGGTTGGCCTAGCTTTAGTGTTAGGCGCCATCACGACCGGATTCGGGTCGTGACATGTTGTTATGGTGTAAAAACAAGGATTAAATACTGAAAATCCAAGGATTTAAAGGATAAAAATGGAGGATAGGGCTTGAAACCTAAGAGAGTTTAAACTGACGAATTGAGGGGTCAAATGGACTTTGATTCTTGTGATTTTATACGTATGGACTCGTGGCGAGACGAGGATTCCGAAGATGTGGATTTCGTAATATTTTGAGAAGTGGACCCGGAGGTCAGATTTTGCCAACTTCGTGTTTTTGGGCATTTCTCGAGTTCTTTCGATTGGGTTATATTCCATTAGCATATTATAATGAATTCTTTGTGGTTTTGATCAGATGACACTTGAGGAGGTTGATTCAAGAGGGAAAGGCTTAGCGGACTAGTCTCATCACCGGTTTGAGGTGAGTAATAGATGTAGATGATGACCCGAGGGTTTGAAACCCCGGTATATCACACTGTGACACTATATTAAGGCGAGACACGTACTCTACGGTGAGTGCGGGGTCGATCGTGATTGGGGACTATGCCGTAGTCTGCCAGAGTGATGTTGTATTGTGTTGTTGGCTAGAAATTAGTTGGTAAACCTCCTATTGGGGTGTTATGGATATATTTGGGTTGCGTGCCGGTTTATTTGGATCCCGTAGGAATTATTATCACCGTTACCATGATATATATCATGTTTTCATGATATTAGTCCTGCGTTAAACATTGTCTCGAAATGGCTAGTAAAATTCTAAGGTTTTAAACACCTAATTTATAATTTCTGATAACTGGAACAAAAAACGGTAAGTTTGACTGTGCCCGTGTGGCTTTTATGCATATAGGTAGACTGATAGTAGATCAGGCTGCATGCCGCATTGTATGTTATTATGATATTGCGCTTGGGCTGTTGGAGCCTCTCCAGAGTCTGAACCCCCACAGTGAACGCGGGTACCCAAATGGATCGGGCTGCGCGCCGCAGCGGTCATGTACATTGCATTGCATTCATGTATTGATATCTATCTGCTCTATCTGTTTCTACTTGTTGCTATTACACTGTTAACTGTGTAGGAGTGCTGCTTGTAGCTTTATAATGTTGTATATTGGGATTTCCTACTATCAAATCATTATACATGTCTACTACCACTGAGTTGGAAGTACTCACTTTACTCCCTGTATCATGTGCGTAGATGCAGGTACTTTGGGAGTTAGCTGATCTTGTGCTGATCTCAGAGTTTGTCAGAGTTGTCGAGGTAGCTGCCTCACATCTGCATGATCCGACTCCTCCCCTACCCCTTTTTATTTGTCTTTACGTAGATTTTAGACTATGTATTATTGGAGTCTTTTTACATTGTACTGTTAGAGACTCTAGACTTATGAACCATAGGTCTTTGGGAGTGTATTCAGTATTATCTCGATATTCGGCGTATTTCTATCTTTAAATCAAAACTATTAGCTTTGTTGTTGATAATGATATTCAAATAATTGGCTTTGGAGCTTGATGCTCGGGTTGAGAGTATAAATAGTCGGGCTTGCATAGCAGTTGTGTTGGGAGCCATTAAGACTAGGTTTGGGATCGTGACACTCTGCTGGTTGCGGATCGTCTCACAAGATGTAGCTCACCTAAGTCCAAATATCAATTACGCCGCTACGCCACAAGGCTACTAAACGTACATGTGCATGTACAACAAGATATATAACAAGTTTAGTATGACTACGAAAACAACACGTACCGAGTAAGTATCCAATCTATTCTCGAATGAGTGACGAAAAGTCGACTCCAACACTTACTATAGCATCAATAATATTTTTAGTCATGGATTTTCTTAAAAACGGCAGTAAACTCAAGGAAATCATAAAGCAAGTTAACAATCCTCGTGGTAATAAGAGATTTTTAAATGTATTTTTCATCATTTATCTCAGATAGGGCAAGTAATATTATTATTCATAAATTTCAAGGCAAGCAATACAAGCATGCGTAAATCCTGCCAAGGTCGTACGGACCGATCCAACATAATATTTAAATTGTGCACTGCCATAGAGTCAAATGGCGCGAACCATAGATGTATCTATTTAATCTACTGAGGTGTTGGGCCCGTTCCATAAAGGATAAACACATTCAAACAGTCAATCAAGAATTCATGAAGGGACAATTATCTAAGGAAAAGATAATTTCTCTTTTAAAAGTCAAGAAGGTGATATTTAGCCTTTTATAAATTTATTTACCAAGTTCGATATGATTTAAGCATTTTAAATTGACAATAAGGTTGCAAATATTGCAAGTAATGTATGGTTTTGGGTCCTAGAGTAACCGGACTTAAGCATAACAGTAGCTAGGCACGTACTCACGTCACCTCGTGCGTACGTAGCACCCAGAAATAGGAGCACATATTGATTTAGTTCATCTATAGGATAAATTCCCTCTTACAAAGTTAGAGATGAGATTTACGTCGCTCCGAAGTTCCATAACCGGCTTTTGAGCCCTTGAAACAACTCGATCAGTGCTTAACGCTTCATAACAAGCAAATACTTCTGCAAACCCATTAATATAGACTCAAGTACTAAATATATTCTTGATTATAACAATTTCAAACCCCGATCGAAAAGTCAATAAAAATTACCCTCGAGTCCACGTGCTCAGATTCTGAAATTTTTGAAGATAAACTTTATCCATAACGCCCTGAATTCAAATGTTTAACTTATTCTAAGTTCCAAGTCCAAAATTGTGGTCAAAATTCAAAAATATAAATTCTAGGTTTTTTCACCAAAATTCCAAATTCCCACTAATTTTCCATAATTAAATCCATGTAAAATCATGTATTTAACTCAAAATTGGGAAAAAGGCACTTAACCCTTACTAGTTGAGGAAGATGGCATTCACATTGCTCCAAAATCGGCTCCCATGGACGAAATAAAATGAAATTGAGCCAAACCCTTCAGTTTAAAAGAGACACTGCCCAACCTCGACCTTCGCACCTGTTGTCCAGTAGCTGCTTCTGTGGCTCCGCACCTGCTGAAATCCATCGCAGGTGTGGCTCTAGCTCAACCCGATAGCTTCCGCTTGTGCGATCTCCCTTCCGCATTTGTGCCTTCACTGGTATGGATCTTTCTTCGCACCTGCGCTCCTTCCCTCTTCTATGACACCTGGGCTACTTTTGCGACTCTACACCTGCGGCCAAAACCTTGCAGGTGTGATTACACCAGATGATAGCAGCCTTAGTTTTTCTCAAATTCCAAATTCGATCGTTAACCACCCGGAATTCATCCGCGGCCCTCGAGACCTCATCCAATCATAGTAACTTGTCACAAAACATAACGCGGACCTGCTCGAGGCGTTAAATCACATCAAACAACATCAAAATCATGAATCACGCCCAATTCGAGCTTTATGAACTTTAGAACTTCAAACTTCTTCTTTTAATGTTGAAACCTGTCAAATCATGTCTGATCAACCTTGAGTTTTGCGCACAAATCGTATTTGACATTACAGACCTACTTCAATTTTAGGAAATGAAAATCGACCCTAATATCAAAATGACCACTTCCAGTCAAACTTCTCAAAATCTTTAAATTTCTATCTTTAGCCAAATGACTCCAAAATAACCTACGGACCTCCGAATCCACTTCCGGATGTGCCCCCAATATCACAATTACCATACAAAGCTATTCCCAGGCTCAGAAGCCCAAATGGATATCTAAATCATTGAAATGCACCCCACCCAAAATTATTAAATTCTTTCAAAATGCTAACTTGCACAATAGGTGCCGAAACGCTCCCAGATCATTCAAAATCCGATCTAGACATACACTTATGTTCGAAATCATCATATGAAGCTGTTAGAACCTCCAAATCCCAATTCAAAGGTCATTTACTTAAAATCAACTCTTCGCCAGCAACTTAAAGCTTCTGAAATAAGAATTTTCTTTCAAATCAAATTTGAACTTCCCGAAATTCAATTCCGACCATGCGTATAAGTCATAATACCCGAAGTGAAGTTGTTCTAGGCCTCAAATCGGCGAACTACGCGCTTGAGCTCAAAACGACTTGTCGAATCGTTACATTCTTTCTCACATAAAATATATGTTCGTCCTCGAACATGCTAAGATCTGCTCTGAAGTTGTCTTAAATCATTGTTTAACACCTCGAGCACCTACCCGTGCATCATAACCCAGTTGAGCACATTAGCTAGAGCAAATCTAAGGATGTTCTCTTTTATTTAGCCAATTAAGACTTAGAGCCCAATTTCAACATCCAAAATTCTCTGCCATGCCTTCTTCCAACATATGAACAATGTATCTATCACCACACGATGTACCAGAATATGACTGCATACCTTTACTGAATTCACAACATGTACCGCATCATTCACATGACCATAATAACATTATCTGCTCATAATAGCCGACATTCCTCGAATCTGATGCTCACAATGTATCTCATGACATATATAAGTCTTGTTCCAACTCTTGCAATCAGATCTGTAGATTTCATAATCAACTTCTGAGTCAACCAATCGTTGAGTGTCTCCTCCGGACAGGAACTATTACCTCATATGTACCAAATAACGATATTTGCTCTTTAATATGCTTAATATAATCTGATCGCATTAATTCAAGATCCAATAATCTCGTGTCACTCAGTACGAGCTGCCATGCAGTTTTGCATGTTCGATATTGCTAATAAACTTATGTTAATTACACACGGAGAGAGAGAGAAAAGTTCAGTACACGAACACTAATCTTAAATAAGTATTGGAGCAGGTAGTGATTAAATGTGGCATATCTAAAAGGTAATCAATACCTCCTTTGTCCAATTACGTGCTTTAAAACATATGTTTAACGCAAAAACCGCATATTTTCAAACCCGTAAGCTTTATAATTTCTAAACCCGTAAACTTCCAAATACATAAACCTCCGAACTCATAATTTTGGAACTTCTAAAATTTTGAGCCTTTAAATCGATAAATAATAAAATTAAAAACTGAAAAATATATTTTAAATTTTTTTGGAGGGGAGGGGGCAGGGGTGGCGGCGGGCTTAGGGGGGACAGTAAAATAGTAAAAAATAAAAATTTAAATGACAAAAAAAATTTGTGCAGAGGGGGAAGGGTGGGTAGTGGGTGGTGCAGAAAAATAAAATAATAAATTTTAAACTACAAAAAAAAATTTAAGGTAAAAAAATATTTTTTTTTGGGGGGGAGGGGGATGGATGGGTAGTAGGGTGGATGGTAACGAAAAAATTGAATTTTTTTTTAAAAAAAAAACGTTTTTTGGAGAGGGGGTGGGGTGAGGAGGTTGAGAAAGAGCTTTTGGAAAATGTTTTTCCTTGTTTTGATAAGGAAAATATTTTCCTCAAATTGGAGGAAAATGAATTGATAAGGAAAATATTTTCCAAAATATTTAAGCCAACGAAACATGGAAAAATTGAAAAATATTCTCCGGTAAATATTTTCCTTCATACCAAACACACCCTAAATTTTCTACTTTCTGTCCATCATCTTTACTTTTTATGTCAATAAAAGACCATGTAATTGCAATGGAAAAATACACCAAGTGAAAGAAGAAAACCCTTATCCCTTCTTTCTATCTCTTCTTATTTATATTTTACTGCATTGCTTTTATTTTATAACACGTTATCAGCATGAAGCTCAATTTTATTCTTAACTTCCGCTAAGTTGAGCTATATTTTATTAAGGTGTGTATCATTGTAATCATCTTATTCATGGCAGTACATATCATATGCTTACTGTTTGCAGATTACTTATGCGCTTGAGCATCTTAAATTGTTTAAGTACATTGCAGTTATTAAATAATTTCCTTCTGTGTTCAACTCTTAGAGGGCCTCAAAGTCATCAAACTAGCTATAGACTAATGTCATGAAATCCAGATCAAAACATATCTTCAAGGCATTTTGAAGAACTGTGAGAAATGAATTAACAAGCAATAATTTTATAGTTTAATTACTTCATATTTATTGGAACATATAAATAATGTTAGTCACGTTTAATTCTATTAACATATATATATATATATATATATATATATATATATATATATATATATATATATATATATAAAGTGAAGTGAAACAAGTATGTAATTTCTAATTTATGGCAAGAATAAAATGAAATAGTCGATTGTTAACATGATATAGTTCTATTTTCATTTATTTTACCTTAATCGTTTTGTTTTTAATTAATTATTTATTATTATAATTATATTTCTAACTTATTCATCTTTTATGATAGTTTTCACTATGTCAAATTTATCAAAAC
The DNA here is from genome assembly GCA_032618575.1 of Nicotiana noctiflora. NCBI lineage: Eukaryota > Viridiplantae > Streptophyta > Magnoliopsida > Solanales > Solanaceae > Nicotiana > Nicotiana noctiflora. The sequence goes on from JASVEL010012955.1 coordinate 248,233, forward strand.
TTGAATTTGTGGCACTTGACATCACCGGGAGGAACTATTTATCATGGGTTCTTGATGCTGAAATTCAACTTGACGCTAAAGGTCTTGGAAATATTATTATAAAAGGAAATGAAGCATCAAATCAGGATAAACCGAAGGCCGTGATTTTCCTTCTTCATCATTTACATGAAGGGCTAAAAAATAAATATCTAACCGTAAAAGATTCACTTGAATTATGGATTAATTTAAAGGATTTATATGACCACTTAAAACTTACAGTATTACCGAAAGCTCGGTATGAGTGGATACATTTAAGGTTGCAAGACTTTAAAACCGTAAGTGAGTGTAATTCTGCTATCTTTAAAGTAAGTTCTGTATTAAATTTATGTGGAGACACTATCACAGACGAGGACTTACTGGAAAAATATTTTCTACTTTTCACGCTTCAAATGTGGTGCTACAACAATAATACCATGAAAAAGATTTTAAGAAATATTCTGAGTTAATCACATGCCTACTTGTGGATGAGCAGAATAATACTCTATTAATGAAAAATTATGAAGCGCGTCCCATTGGGTCAGCTCCATTTCCGCAAGTGAATATTGTAGCAACATATGACAAGTTTGAAAGAAAACAAAATAATTACCGTGATCGTGGACATGGTCGTAAACGCGGACGTGCCAGGGGGCGAAACAATTATCGTCATTATGGTGGAAATAAATTGGAGAACAACAAGGGTTCTCAAATTAATCATTCAAAAGGTAAAGCTAGTATGTGTCACCGATGTGGTATGAGAGGTCATTGGGCACGCATTTGTCGTACGCCAGAGCATTTTGTCAAACACTATCATGCCTCCCCTCAAGAAAAAAGAAAATAATGTGAAGGCACACTTGACCTTTCAAAATAATGATGATGAAGCAGGTCCCTCAAATAAATATGATTCTAAATAACATCTTACATATAAAGATGTTGATTTTGAAGGCCTAACAAATATAACTCATTTAGAAGTTGGAGACTTCTTTGAGGATATTGACTCAAGAACTAATCATCTTACTAGGGAAAGAAGTTATAAAAGTTGTTAATTTTATGTTTGCAACTATTTTTTTTTTTTTGAGTGTATTTTCCTAATGCATCATATGTTGCTAGTTTCTACATTCCTAATGTATTTCTTAATGTTTTTTTCTGCTTGCCTTTCATATTTCTTATGATGTATTATTTGTCCTTTTTTATGAAGAATATAAAAAAATTTCAGTCTTCAGTTGGACTCAAGATTAATAAAGATGATATATGTCTTCTGGATAGTGGTACAACACACGCTATTTTAAAAGATAAGGGATATTTCTCTTATTTGGTAATAAAAGAAGCGAATGTTAATACAATATCCGGTAGAACAAGATTAATTGAAGGTTCTGGAAGAGCCAATTTATTACTACCAGAAGGAATAAATTTGGCTATTGAGAGCACTATATTGTAGTAAATCTCAAAGAAACTTATTAAGTTTCAAAGATATTCGCCAAAATATCTATCATATTGAGACTACAAATGATGAAAATATTGAACATCTTTATATTACTACAATAATTTCCGGTAAGAAATATGTGCTTGAAATGTTACATGTTGTTTACTCCGGCTTGTACTACACAAGTACTAGCAGTATTGAAACATATGCTGAAGTAAACGAGAAGTTTACTAATCAAGATAATTTTATTATTTGGCAAGACCGGTTGGGCCATCCGGTTCTAATATGATGCGTAAAATAATTAAGAATTCACATGGACATGCAATGAAGAATCAAAAGGTTCTTCAATTTAAGGAATTCTCTTGTGCTGTATGTTCTCAAGGAAAATTAATTATTAGACCATCAACTGTTAAAGTTAGGATGGAATCCCCTACATTTCTAAAATGTATACAGGGTGATATATGTGGGCCCATTCACCCTCCATTTGGACCATTCAAATATTATATGGTTTTGGTAGATGCATCTAAAAGATAGTCACATGTGTGTTTACTATCAACCCACAATATGACATTTGCGAGATTGTTGGCTCAAATAATAAAGCTAAGAGCACAATTTCCAGATTATGCAATTAAGCCAATTACTCTTGATAATACTGGTGAGTTTACATCACAAGCCTTTAATGATTATTGTATTTTAACTGGGATAACAATTGAGCATCCAGTTGCTCATGTTCATACACAAAATGGTCAAGCAGAATTATTGATCAAACGCCTCCAATTAATTGCTAGACCAATGCTTATGAGAATAAAACTTCCCATTTCAGTATAGGGTCATGCTATTTTGCATGCAGCAGTACTTGTACGAATAAGGCCCACAAGTTATCATAAAGTTTCCTCATTGCAATTGACTTTTGCTTAGGAGCCAAATATTTCCCATCTTAGGATCTTTGGTTGTGCGATATATGTTCCAATTGCTCCGCCACAACGCACAAAGATGAGTCCTCAAAGAAGGTTGGGGATATATGTTGAATATGAATCTCCTTCTATTATAAAATATCTAGAGCCGATGACTGGAGATTTATTTACGGCAAAATGTTTTGATTGCCAATTTGATGAATCAATATATCTAACATTAGGAGGAGAAAATTAGCAGTTGAAAAAGAAGATAGATTGGAATGCATTATTATTGTCTCATTTAGATTCTTGAACAAATCAATGTGAACAAGAGGTTCAAAAGATTATACATTGACAAAATATTGCAAATCAATTGCCAGATGCATTCACTGACCTACCAAGGGTGACTAAGTTAGATATTCCAGCTGCTAATGCTCCAATTCAACTTGATATCCTAGCAAGACAATTAACTAAAGCAAATGAGTCTAAGCCATACTTGAAACGTGGTAGACCAATATGTTCTAAAGTTAAAAATCTTCGAAGAAGGAAAGGATCAAGTGATCAAAGTGAACATAACACAAAGGTAGTGGCTCAAGAAGAACCTCAATACGTAACAAATGATAAGACCTTAGAGGAGGTCCAAGTACCTGAAAATAATGAATATGAAGAGATATCAATAAGTTACGTCTCAACCGGGAAAAGATGGAACCGAAATAATATTGTTATCGATAACATTTTTGTTTATAATGTTGTTGTTGAAATAATGCAACAAGATAAGGATCTTGAACCAAAATATTTCAATGAATGTAGACAGAGAAATGATTGGCCAAAATGGAAAGAAGCTATCCAGGCAGAGTTAACTTCACTTGGAAAACATTAAGTCTTCGGACCCATAGTTCGAACACCTGAAGGCATAAAGCCAGTAGGGTATAAATGGGTTTTTGTACGAAAACGAAATTATAAAAATGAAGTCGTTAGATATAAAGTGCGACTTGTGGCACAAGCATTTTCCCAAAGGCCTGAATGATTATATAGAGATATATTCTCATGTAGTGGATGCTATCACCTTCAGGTATCTAATAAATATGGTAGTGCAAGAAAATTTTGATATGCATCTAATGGATGTTGTTATAGCATGTTTGTATGGATCATTAGACAACAAAATTTTTATGAAAGTACCTGAGGGATTTAAAGTTCCAGAAGCATATAAACGTTTTCGATAAACTTGTTCAATAAAGCTTCAGAAATATTTATACAGATTGAAACAATCAGGCCGTATATGGTACAATCACCTGAGTAAATACCTATTGAAAGAAGGGTACAAGAATGACCCAATTTGTCCTTGTGTCTTTATAAAAAGGTTTGGATCTAAATTTGTTATAGTCGTCGTATATGTTGATGATTTAAATATCATTGGAACTCCTGAGGAGCTTCCAAAAATAGTAGACTATTTGAAGAAAGAATTTAAAATGAAAGATCTAGGAAAGACAAAATTTTGTCTTGGTCTACAAATTGAGTATATCAAAGATGGAATATTCGTCCATCAATCAGCATACACCAAAAAAATTTTAAAGCAATGCTATATGGATAAAGCACATCCATTGAGTACCCCGATGGTTGTGAGATCACTTAATATGAAGAAAGATCCATTCCGACCTCATGAAAATGATGAAGAGCTTCTTGGTGCCGAAGTACCATATCTTAGTGCAATTGGGTTATTAATGTATCTTGCCAATAATTTCCGATCAAATATAGCTTTCTCAGTAATTTTATTGGCAAGATTTAGTAGTTCGCTAACACAAAGACACTGGAATAGTATTAAACAAATATTCAGATACCTCCAACGGACCATTGATATGGGTTTAGTTTATTCAAATGAATCGAAACCATCATTGATTGGTTATGCAGATGTAGGATATTTGTCTGATCCACACAAAGGTCGATCTTAGACAGGCCATTTATTTACAAGTGGAGGTACAGTCATATCATGGCGTTCGACAATACAAACTATGGTTGCTACTTTTTCAAATCATGCAGAGATAATAGCCATTCACGAAGCAAGTCGAGAATGTGTTTGGTTAAGATCTATAACTCAACACATTCAGCAAACATGTGGTCTTTCTTCGAAAGAGAATATTCCAACAATATTGTATGAAGACAATGCTACATGCACAGCTCAATTGAAAGGAGGATATATCAAAGGAGATAGAACAAAATACATTTCACTCAAATTCTTTTTCACTCATGATCTTAAGAAGAATGGTGAAGTAGATATACAACAAGTTCGTTCATGTGAGAATTTGGCTGATCTGTTGAAAAGCTGATATATACGACTGGAATGCGTCGTCTTCGAGACATTAAGTGATTTTTTATTAGGGGGAGTAACTACACGCTGCACTCTTTTCCTTAACTAAGATTTTGTCTCACTGGATTTTCCTGGTAAGATTTTTAATGAGGCAGCAAGCAATGCATATTATAAATAACTATGTACATCTCAATATATTTTTGGGTAAGTTTTTAATGAGGCACATTATCTTACATGGACATCAAAGGGGGAGTGTTATGAATAGTCTGTACATTGAATACTACTTTGGATACTACATTTGATGCTATATTGGATGCCCATGTTTTGAATAACTTAAAGATTAAATTGTCTACTTTATGTCCATCATCTTTATTTTTTATGCCTATAAAAGACCATGTAATTGCAATGGAAAAATACACCAAAGTAAAAGAAGAAAACTCTTCTCCCTTCTTTCTATCTCTTTTTATTTACATTTTACTGCATTGCTTTTATTTTATAACATTCTATAGTTTTAGTGTTTTTTCTCAATGTTTTTTCTGATAGATGTGCTTTTCCTCCATATTTGTTTTGTACCCAAAAAAGGCACATTAGCACCCACTATGTAAATAACTAAATATGGTCCATATTTGTAGGACATAACGATTGTATCTCTATGAAGAAAACACTCCCAACCTCTAACCACTCATCTCCTTCACCATCAATACCACCAAAACCACCTGACAATCCATCTTTAAATTCTATAACTATGAATATGGCTATGCAACTAGATTCACCAACACAATTAATTGATACTTCAAAGCTTTCAAAGTCCTATCTTGAAACTCTAACTACTAATAGCCCTAACCATATAGAGTTTAATTCCTCTACTCCATAGACGGACTCTTCTGATTATACTGAAGAAATAAAAGCACCTACTGATTCTTCTATTTTTATTCTATTAACAATAGAGGAAAAACATCGACTCTATAAACCTTGGGAACATGCTGTGATTATCAAGGTTTATGGGCGTAAGGTGGAATATCAACTGCTAAGACAAAAGGTGTATACTATGTGACAACCTACTGAAAATCTCCCATTAATTGATTTAGGCTCGGATTTTTTTCTTTTTAAATTTCAAAAAGAGGAAAATAAATTACTTGCTTTGCAAGAAGGACCATGGTTTGTATTAAACCATTTTTTATATGTGCGACAATGGGAGCCTAGGTTTAAAGCTTCATCTACTCAAATTACATCTTCTGCTATATAGATGCGATTACCGGAATTACCTACTGAGTTTTATGATTATCATCTATTAAAGAAGTTGGCTTAGAAAGCTGGAAAATTCTTATCTATGGATACTTGTGCTTCTAATTCTACAAGAGGTCAATATGCTCGTTTATGTGTGGAAGTTCAACTAAATCAACCGTTAAAGCCTCATCTTTACATTGGTGAACACAAACAAGCTATTCTGTACGAATGTTTGAATTTAACGTGTATTATATATGGTTGTATGGGTCATAACCAAAGAACTTGTCCATCCAAAGTGTTGAATTTAAACATGGTTAATTCTAATCATATTTCTGCTCCTGGGGAAGCAATGGATACACAAACTTTATGGCAATTAGTTCAATTTCCTTCCAAGGTTGCAAATGCAAAGCAAGCACGTAAAGAGGTAAGTTTTGGTAAGGGAGAGTCTTTGGCTAATGTTATTCCTAATCATCTCCCCTTTACTCAATTATCTTTAAATCATACACGTTTACCTATTAAAAAGGCTCTATTATTAATGATCAAACAAATATAGTTGTAACTAATAATAAGTTTGATTTATTAAAGGATGATAGTAATCATTTCAATGCTTTAAATCACACTAATACTACTCCTAGACAAGACAATACTCTTAGTCAAATTTCAACTAGCAATAAAGCACCTAATAGTGGGGTCCAATTAGAAAGTCTTGACCACACCACTACTCCAATCTCTCAACATGCAAAGAGCCACGTCACACACTCACACATGCAAGACAAATCAATACCTATACACTTGCATGGTCACACCATTTCCCCTTCTATTAATTCTACCTTACTCGACCATCATTCCCCTAAAATACTTACACCTCCTTCTTCCCTCATTAATTGCAACACTCCAATCCTAGTAAATGATCACATGCAAATAGGGCAAAGCACTCACTCAATCTCAACTACTAGGTAAAATCAAAACTATTCTTATCAATCTTGTCAACCGGCCAATATACCTAATAATATATCTACTAACATATCTACTAATATAAATATTCCTATTATTAATAATCCTACTCCCTTATCTCATTCTACAAACACTCAACTCCAACATGTTCCCATTCAATTTTCTAAGTCACATGATGTGACGACCCAAAGGGTCATCACTTATTTTATTAATAATTTCGAGCTTCTGAGGCCTTGAAAACCTCATACTATGTTGCCTCGATTTACGTGCACGATCCGAGCATGTAGCCGGAAAGATTTTTGTGATAGAAAATATGAATTCTATGAGAAATTTGGATAAAAATGATATTAATATTGATATGGTTGACTTCGGTCAACATTTTTGGTAAACGGATCCGGACCCGAGATTGGATGGTCCCGAGAGGTCCGTAGGAAAATATAGGACTTGGACATGTGTCCGGAGTCGAATTCCTGAGGCCTAGAGCCCAAGTTATGAATTTTTATGTGAAATTGTTTTTGATGCATTTATTAAAGGAAATAAATTAATTGACCTTGATATCGGGCTCGTATTTTGGTTCCGACGCCCGGTACAAGTCTTAAATATTATATATGTGATTTCTGTAAAGTTTGGTGACATTTGGATGTCGTTTGAGATGTTTTGGACCTTGAGTCCCAAGTTTGAAAGATTTGAAAACTAAAGTTATGAAAATCATGTATTTGAGGCTTGATTTGATGAAAATGAGGTGATATTGGCGATGTGATCGCACGAACAAGTTCATAATGTGTTTTTGAGGTTATGTGCATATTTGGTTTGGAGCCCCGAGGGCTCGGGTGAACTTTGGATAGGCCACGAGATCAATTTTTCATGTTAGAAGTTGCTGTCTGCAATTGGTCTGCAGAGTTCGCAAATGCGAACAATAGTTCGCAAATGCGAACTCCCCACTATTCTGCAGAGTTCGCAAATGCGAACAATAGTGCGCAAATGCGAACTCCCCCCAATTGTGCCTGAGTTCGCAAATGCGAACAATAGTTCGCAAATGCGAACTTGACCCTACTGTGCTTGTGCTCGCAAATGCGAGCTATAGTTCGCAAATGCGAACTGGCCACTATTCTGCCTGGGTTCGCAAATGCGAACAATAGTTCGCAAATGCGAACCTCCCCATATTTAGCTTCTGTGTTCGCAATTGCGAACAATAGTTCGCAAATGCGAACTTCCCGGTTTTGCCTTGGCTTTGCAAATGCGAAGAAAAGTTCGCAAATGCGAACTTCCCACCCTTAGCTTATTTTTCAAACTCCAGAAATTGGTCGGGGTTCGCAATTGCGAACCCATGTTCGCAAATGCGAACACAGAGACCTGAAAAACACGAATTTCAGTCATTTCTTCATTTTTCACAAAACCAAAACACCCATTTGCGACTCTTCAAGGATTTCTTCTTCATCAAAACGATTGTAAGTCACTTTTTACTTAATTCTTTCAATTCCTAACATCATTAAACATGTTTTTCATAAGAAATCAAAGATTTTCATGGTAAAATTCTTGTTTTTGTTAGAAAATAGGGTTTTTCATAAATTGGGGAATTGGACCTCGAATTGAGGTCCGATTTTGAAACAAATTATATATATGAACTCGTGGGGGGTGGGTAACCGGATTTTGGTCCTAACCCCGAATTCCGACCATGTGGGCCCGGGGTTGAAATTTACTATTCATGGCAGAATGTTGTAAAAGTTGTATTTGGTATTAAGAATTAGTTTGTTGAGTAGAATTGATGATATTAAATCAATTGTGTATAGATACGGTTGGATTGGAGCCAAATTGAAAGAAAAGACATTTCCACGGAGTGAATTGTTCATAAGCATTCGAGGTAAGTGTTTGTTCTATCCTAGCTTGAGGGAATAGGATTATGTGTTATGTGTTATGTGATCGAGTGCGGTGTATGGGCTGTGGTGGCGAGCATCCATACACTGGCATCTAGTATGACCGTGAGTCATTGGAAAATAATTATTTTGAGATATATTACAGATGAATTGTTATTGTTCTCCCTTGTTGGGACTTGTTGTGAAGATTATTATTGATTGCCCTTGATGGGACGGATTATGAATTATTGTTTCTTTCTTTACCCTTAACTGTGATTGTTATTTGGGTGAGGAAGAGTGATAATGCACGAAGGGTGATGCCGTGCCATGTTTTATTTATTTATGCACGAAGGTTAATGCCGTGCCATGTTTATTTATTGATTATGCACGAAGGATCATGCCGTGCCCTGTTATTGAACCATGTACGAAGGATCATGCCGTACTATGGATGTGAGGATGAGAGTAAAAGCACGAAGGGTGATGCCGTGTACTTTATTTGTTTATTTGGTGAGGATGAGAGTAAAAGCACGAAGGGTGATGCCGTGCAATTGTTTGCTATTCCTTGACTTGATATTACTTGTTTTTCCATTATATTTTATTTGGGTGATGCCGTGCAACTATTTGCCATTCCTTGACATGATATTACTTGTGTTTCCATTATACCTTGTTTTCCTTGTGAACTTATTTGATTGTTATTTGGGTGAGGAAGAGTGATAATGTACGAAGGGTGATGCCGTGCCATGTTTATTTATTTATGCACGAAGGATCATGCCGTGCCCTATTATTGAACCATGTACGAAGGATCATGCCGTACTATGGATGTGAGGATGAGAGTAAAAGCACGAAGGGTGATGCCGTGCAAACTGTTTGCTATTTCTTGAATTGATATTACTTGTGTTTACATTACACTTTGTTTTTCCCTGTGAAATTATTAACTGTGGTTAATTGTTGAATTCTTTAAGATATTCCTTATTGTGTTAATACTTGATTATTTCTTGTTATATTGTGGTACACATATGTATATTGAATTGTACAGGTTTATGTGGGGTGTCTGGTCCTAGGCTTGTCACTACTTCGCCGGGATAGGCCAGGCACTTACCAGCACATGGGGTCGGTTGTGCTGATGCTACACTTCCGTGCGTTTTTGCACAGGTCCAGGTTACGATCAGGAGCAGCAGCAGCAGTAAATAGATTGCGTGGGAGTTGATCACATTTGAGACCGAGGTAGCTTGAAGACGTCCGCAGGCCCGGCGTCTCTTTCTTTATTTATATTATTAGCTGGAGTCTCTTTGTTCCGAGACAAACAGAATTGTGTTATATTTCTTCGGACTTTTATGTGTAGTATTCCATAGTAGTTTGTGAGTTGGTGACTCCACGTCTTGGGTAGAGGATTTCAGTATGATTTTCACCTTGTGATTTGTTATTTCCATTTCGATAAAGTATTCCACATTTATTTAATTAAAATTGTGTTAAAAACAGGATAACATGTATACAGTGGCTTGCCTAGCTACCACGAGTAGGCGCCATCACGATCCCGATGTTGGGAGAAAATCCGGGTCGTGACAAGTTGGTATCGAGCTCTAGGTTACATAGGTCTCACCACTCACGAACAAGCTTAGTAGAGTTTGAGAGGTAGGTACGGACACGTCTGTACTTGTCCTTCCCGAGTCTATTGAGTTAGGAAAAAGTCTCTCATTTGTTCTTTCTTGTCGTGCGACTTGTTCCTCAATTACCGATTGAATTTCTATTATGTCCTTTCGCAGATGGTGAGGACACGCGCTTCTTCGTCCGTTGACCAGCAGCCCGAGCCCCAGACAGCTCCCGTGAGGGGCGGGGGCCAAGGTCGTATCAGAGGCCGTGGTAGGGGTAGAGCTCGGCCTCAGGCAGGCTACCCGAGAGGTGGAGCCTCATATTGAGATTGAAGAGGAGGTTCCGGTTCCGGCGGCTCCGGTGGGCCCAGCTCAGGTCCCAGGAGAGGCTTTGATTACCCGGATCTCCGGGATGCTTTGGTCGAATAGCGGGATTTATGGATAGCATTGCCGGAGCGGGTTTATTATCAGTTGCCCCACCACTTCTCAGGCTGGAGGAGGGGCCCGGACTCCTATTGCTCATACTCCGGAGCCGGTAGCTCCTCAGCCTCAGGCACCAGTAATTCAGCCAGCTGTGGCCACTCAGTCAGGTACCACAGCTCATGCCGGTGATGGAGCGGCCATGACTTCTGATTCGTTATGGAGGCTTGATCGGTTCTCCAAGCTATTTACCACTACATTCAGTGGAGCCGCATCAGAGGATCCTCAGGACTTTTTATTCAGTTGCCATGAGATTCTCAAGACTATGGGGATCGTGGAGACAAACGGAGTTGATTTATGTACTTTCAGACTTGCAGGATCCGCCAAGACTTGGTGGAGAGATTATTGCCTGACTCGACCAGCAGGGTCCCCAGCTATATCATGGGACCAGTTCGCGGAACTATTTATGGAGAAATTTCTCCCTGCTACTCAGCGGGATTTACTTCGGAGGCAGTTTGAGCGCCTCCATCAGGGCACTATGACAGTTACACAGTATGAGACGAGATTTATTGACTTGGCTCGTCATGCAGTGGTGATACTTCCCACGGAGCGGGAGAGGGTCCGCAGATTTATAGATGGGCTTAATCAGCCGATTAGACTCCAGATGGCTATGGGCGTGGGGAGTGACATATCATTTCAGGAGGCAGCCAATGCAACACGCAGAGTTGAGATGGCTCTTGCTAGGGGAGGCGGTTATTCTTCGGATAAGAGGCCTCGTCATTCAGGCAGGTTTGGTGGTTCTTCCTCCGGTAGCAGAGAATCCTTTGATAGAGGCCGGTCCTCCGGGCCTTTTCATTCCGCCCTTCGAGCTTCACGGGGTGGATCGGGTGATCGTGGTTCTCGGAGGCATTATTCAGACCGGTATCCTATTAATGCTCGGCCTCTTCGAGTGTTCGTGGAGGCCATTCGGGTCGTCGGGGCCGGCAGCCCTATCGGTCTGAGAGTTGCTACGGTTGTGGTGACCCGAGTCATTTTATCGGAATTGCCCTATAGCGACGGGCAACTCTCGGCGAGCGAGGTCCTCGTCCCATGATTCGAGCCCCAGCCGACCCTCGGCCTGCCCGGCCAGCCGGAGGCGGGGGTAGAGATTTTAGAGGTGGAGGTCGAGACCGTAGAGGTAGAGACCGTCCAGCCAGAGGTAGAGGTCAGCCAGTTGATGGTCGTCCTAGAGACGCGGCTCAGAGGGGAGGTGCAGATCCCCGATTCTATGCTTTACCAGCCAGGCCAGAGGCAGAGGCATCAGATGTCGTGATTATAGGTACTATTCTTGTGTGTGGCAGAGGTGCTTCAGTATTATTTGACCCCGGATCTACATATTCCTATGTGTCTTCCTACTTCGCACCGTATTTGGCCGTGCCCAGCTATGCTCTGGATATTCCAGGTTTATGTGGCTACACCAGTGGGTGACTCCATTGTAGTCGATCGGGTGCATCGTTCGTGCGTAGTTATATTTGGGGGTCTTGAGACCCATGTGGATCTGTTGCTTTTGGATATGGTAGATTTTGATGTCATATTGGGGATGGACTGGTTGTCCCCATACCATGCTATTCTTGATTGTCATGCTAAGACTGTCACCTTAGCCTTGCTAGAATCACCCCGATTAGAGTGGAAGGGTACCTCAAGCCACTCCGTTCGCATCTGTTATTTCTTATGTTAAGGCTCGACGTATGGTCGAGAAGGGGTGTCTAGCTTATTTGGCTTATGTTCGTGATTCCAGTGCAGAAGTTCCTTCCATTGATTCAGTCCCTATTGCACGGGAGTTTCCTGAGGTTTTTCCTTCAGACCTGCCGGGCATGCCACCCGATAGGGATATTGACTTCTGTATTGATTTGGCACCGGGCACTCAGCCCATCTCTATTCCACCCTATCGTATGGCCCCGCCGGAGTTAAAGGAGTTGAAAGATCAGTTGCAGGACCTTCTTGAGAAGGGTTTTATCAGGCCCAGTGTTTCCCCCTGGGGAGCACCCGTATTATTTGTAAAGAAGAAGGATGGCTCGATGCGGATGTGTATTGATTACCGGCAGTTAAACAAAGTGACTATCAAAAATAAATATCCCACTGCCGAGGATTGATGATTTGTTTGACCAGCTCCAGGGAGTGAGGGTATTCTCTAAGATAGACTTGAGGTCAGGCTACCATCAGCTGAAGATCAGGGCGGCTGACATTCCTAAGACAGCCTTTCGCTCTAGATATGGGCATTATGAGTTCTTGGTCATGTCCTTCGGGTTGACCAATGCCCCAGCAGCATTCATGGAGTTGATGAATCGGGTATTCAAGCCTTACTTAGATCCGTTCGTGATAGTCTTCATAGATGACATCCTGGTGTACTCCCGCAGCCAGGAAGAGCACGAGCAGCACCTCAGAGTGGTTCTTCAGACTCTGAAAGATAACCCAGCTATATGCCAAATTTTCTAAATGTGAGTTCTGGCTGAGTTCGGTAGCATTTCCGGGTCACATTGTATCAGTGGAAGGTATTCAGGTAGACCCAAAGAAGATTGAGGCAGTCCAGAATTGGCCTCGACCAGCTTCAGTGACTGAGATCCGGAGTTTCTTGGGATTAGCAAGTTACTACCGTCATTTTGTAGAGGGGTTTTCTTCTATTGCAGCCCCGATGACCAGGTTGACCCAGAAGGGTGTCCAGTTTCAGTGGTCAGAGGAGTGTGAGGCGAGCTTTCAGAAGCTCAAGACAGCCTTGACCACCGCACCGGTGTTGGTACTACCTACGGGTGCAGGGCCTTATACAGTTTATTGTGACGCATCTCGTACAGGGCTTGGAGCGGTATTGATGCAGGATGGTAAGGTTATTGCTTATGCTTCGAGGCAATTAAAAATACATGAGAAGAGTTATCCAGTTCATGATCTTGAATTAGCAGCAGTAGTTCATGCCTTAAAGATCTGGAGGCATTATCTATATGGTGTGACATGTGAGGTGTACACCGATCACAAAAGCCTACAGTACTTGTTCAAATAGAAGGAGTTGAATCTACGACAGCGGAGATGGTTAGAGTTGCTAAAAGACTATGATGTTACTATATTATATCACCCGGGTAAGGCCAATGTGGTGGCCGATGCATTGAGTAGAAAGTATGCCAGCATGGGTAGTCTTGCATATATTCCGGTCAATCGGAGACCATTAGCTCTAGATGTCCAGGCCTTAGCCAACCGGTTCGTGAGATTAGACATTTCTGAGCCTAGCAGGGTGTTAGCCTGCACGGTCGCTCGTTCTTCGTTATTAGAGCGTATCCGTGAGAGGCGATTTGATGATCCTCAGCTGCGTAAGTTGAGAGATACAGTACAGCGGGGAGGTGCCACACAGGTAAATCTAGATGAGGATGGGGTATTGAAATTGCAGGGTCGAGTTTGTGTGCCCAAATGTCGAAGGAATTCGAGAGTTGATCTTAGCAGAGGCCCACAGTTCACGGTATTCTATTCACCCAGGCGCCGCGAAGATGTATCGGGACTTGCGACAGCACTATTGGTGGCGCAGAATGAAGAAAGATATCGTTGCGTATGTCGCTCGGTGTCTAAATTGTCAGCAGGTGAAATATGAGCACCAGAGACCTGGTGGTGTATTCCAGAGGATTGAAATTCCCGAGTGGAAATGGGAGCGGATCACTATGGACTTCGTTATTGGACTTCCTTTGACTCGGAGGAAATTTGATGCTATTTGGGTCATTGTTGATAGGCTGACCAAATCAGCACACTTTATTCCAATATCTGTCTCCTACTCGTCGGAGAGGTTAGCGGAGGTTTACATTAGGGAGATTGTTCGTCTCCATGGGGTGCCGGTATCTATTATCTCTGATCGGGGTACGCAGTTTACCTCGCGGTTCTGGAGAGCGGTCCAGCGGGAGTTAGGCACTCAGGTTCAGTTGAGTACAGCATTTCATCCTCAGACGGATGGCCAGTCCGAGAGGACTATTCAGATTCTAGAGGACATGCTTCGAGCCTGTGTTATTGATTTCGGAGGCTCGTGGGACCAGTTTCTGCCATTAGCAGAGTTCGCCTACAATAACAGTTACCAATCTAGCATCCAGATGGCTCCGTATGAGGCGTTGTATGGTAGGCGATGTCGATCACCAGTTGGATGGTTTGAACCGGGAGAGGCTCGGTTGTTGGGTACAGACTTAGTTCGGGAGGCCTTAGATAAGGTCAAGACTATTCAGGAGAGATTGCGTTCAGCTCAGTCTAGGCAAAAGACTTATGCGGATCGTAAGGTGCGAGATGTAGATTTCATGGTTGGTGAACGAGTATTGCTTCGGGTGTCGCCTATGAAGGGCGTGATGAGGTTCGGAAAGAAGGGCAAGCTCAACCCTAGGTATATTGGTCCATTTGAGATTCTAGACAGAGTGGGAGGGGTGGCTTACAGATTAGCTTTGCCGCCTAGCTTATCAGCCGTGCATCCAGTTTTTCATGTATCTATGCTTCGGAGATACCACGGCGATCCCACACATGTGTTAGACTTCAGAGTACTGTCCAATTGGACAATGATCTATCCTACGAAGAGGAGCGGTGGCTATTCTAGACCGGCAGGTTCGACAGCTGAGGTCGAAGAGTTATCCTTCTGTGCGTGTTCAGTGGAGAGGTCAGCCTCCTGAGGCATCGACCTGGGAGTCCGAGTCTGATATGCGGAGCCGCTACCCACACTTGTTTCCTGACTCGGGTACTTCTTTCTTTTGTCCGTTCGAGGACGAACGGTTGTTTTAGAGGTGGAGATTGTGACGACCCAAAGGGTCATCACTTATTTTATTAATCATTTCGAGCTTCCGAGGCCTTGAAAACCTCATTCTATGTTGCCTCGATTTACGTGCACGATCCGAGCATGTAGCCGGAAAGATTTTTGTGATAGAAAATATGAATTCTATGAGAAATTTGGATAAAAATGATATTAATATTGATATGGTTGACTTCGGTCAACATTTTTGGTAAACGGATCCGGACCCGAGATTGGATGGTCCCGAGAGGTCCGTAGGAAAATATGGGACTTGGACATGTGTCCGGAGTCGAATTCGAGGCCTAGAGCCCAAGTTATGAATTTTTATGTGAAATTGTTTTTGATGCAATTATTAAAGGAAATAAATTAATTGACCTTGGTATCGGGCTCGTATTTTGGTTCCGACGCCCGGTACAAGTCTTAAATATTATATATGTGATTTCTGTAAAGTTTGGTGACATTTGGATGTCGTTTGAGATGTTTTGGACCTTGAGTCCCAAGTTTGAAAGTTTTGAAAACTAAAGGTATGAAAATCATGCATTTGAGGCTTGATTTGATGAAAACGAGGTGATATTGGCGATGTGATCGCACGAACAAGTTCATAATGTGTTTTTGAGGTTATGTGCATATTTGGTTTGGAGCCCCGAGGGCTCGGGTGAACTTTGGATAGGCCACGAGATCAATTTTTCATGTTAGAAGTTGCTGTCTAGTCTGCAACTGGTCTGCAGAGTTCGCAAATGCGAACAATAGTTCGCAAATGCGAACTCCCCACTATTCTGCGGAGTTCGCAAATGCGAACAATAGTTCGCAAATGCGAACTCCCCCTATTGTGCCTGTGTTCGCAAATGCGAACAATAGTTCGCAAATGCGAACTTGACCCTACTGTGCCTGTGTTCGCAAATGCGAGCTATAGTTCGCAAATGCGAACTGGCCACTATTCTGCCTGTGTTCGCAAATGCGAACAATAGTTCGCAAATGCGAACTTCCCAATATTTAGCCTGTGTTCGCAATTGCGAACAATAGTTCGCAAATGCGAACTTCCCGGTTTTGCCTTGGCTTCGCAAATGCGAACAAAAGTTCGCAAATACGAACTTCCGAGCCTTAGCTTATTTTTCAAACTCCATGTTCGCAAATGCGAACACAGAGACCTGAAAAACACGAATTTCAGTCATTTCTTCATTTTTCACAAAACCAAAACACCCATTTGCGACTCTTCAAGGATTTCTTCTTCATCAAAACGATTGTAAGTCACTTTTTACTTAATTCTTTCAATTCCTAACATCATTAAACATGTTTTTCATAAGAAATCAAAGATTTTCATGGTAAAATTCTTGTTTTTGTTAGAAAATAGGGTTTTTCATAAATTGGGGAATTGGACCTCGAATTGAGGTCCGATTTTGAAACAAATTATATATATGAACTCGTGGGGGGATGGGTAACCGGATTTTGGTCCTAACCCCGAATTCGGACCATGTGGGCCCGGGGTTGAAATTTACTATTCATGGCAGAATGTTGTAAAAGTTGTATTTGGTATTAAGAATTAGTTTGTTGAGTAGAATTGATGATATTAAATCAATTGTGTATAGATACGGTTGGATTGGAGCCAAATTGAAAGAAAAGACATTTCCACGGAGTGAATTGTTCATAAGCATTCGAGGTAAGTGTTTGTTCTATCCTAGCTTGAGGGAATAGGATTATGTGTTATGTGTTATGTGATCGAGTGCGGTGTATGGGCTGTGGTGGCGAGCATCCATACACTGGCGTCTAGTATGACCGTGAGTCGTTGGAAAATAATTATTTTGAGATATATTACAGATGAATTGTTATTGTTCTCCCTTGTTGGGACTTGTTGTGAAGATAATTATTGATTGCCCTTGATGGGACGGATTATGAATTGCTGTTTCTTTCTTTACCCTTAACTGTGATTGTTATTTGGGTGAGGAAGAGTGATAATGCACGAAGGGTGATGCCGTGCCATGTTTTATTTATTTATGCACGAAGGTTAATGCCGTGCCATGTTTATTTATTGATTATGCACGAAGGATCATGCCGTGCTCTGTTATTGAACCATGTACGAAGGATCATGCCGTACTATGGATGTGAGGATGAGAGTAAAAGCACGAAGGGTGATGCCGTGTACTTTATTTATTTATTTGGTGAGGATGAGAGTAAAAGCACGAAGGGTGATGCCGTGCAATTGTTTGCTATTCCTTGACTTGATATTACTTGTTTTTCCATTATATTTTATTTGGGTGATGCCGTGCAACTATTTGCCATTCCTTGACATGATATTACTTGTGTTTCCATTATACCTTGTTTTCCTTGTGAACTTATTTGATTGTTATTTGGGTGAGGAAGAGTGATAATGCACGAAGGGTGATGCCGTGCCATGTTTATTTATTTATGCACGAAGGATCATGTCGTGCCCTATTATTGAACCATGTACGAAGGATCATGCCGTACTATGGATGTGAGGATGGGAGTAAAAGCACGAAGGGTGATGCCGTGCAACTGTTTGCTATTTCTTGAATTGATATTACTTGTGTTTACATTACACTTTGTTTTTCCCTGTGAAATTATTAACTGTGGTTAATTGTTGAATTCTTTAAGATATTCCTTATTGTGTTAATACTTGATTATTTCTTGTTATATTGTGGTACACATATGTATATTGAATTGTACAGGTTTATGTGGGTGTCTGGTCCTAGGCTTGTCACTACTTCGCCGGGATAGGCCAGGCACTTACCAGCACATGGGGTCGGTTGTGCTGATGCTACACTTCTGTGCGTTTTTGCACAGGTCCAGGTTACGATTAGGAGCAGCAGCAACGGTAAATAGATTGCGTGGGAGTTGATCATATTTGAGACCGAGGTAGCTTGCAGACGTCCGCAAGCCCGGCGTCTCTCTCTTTATTTATATTATTAGCTGGAGTCTCTTTGTTCCGAGACAAACAGAATTATGTTATATTTCCTTCAGACTTTTATGTGTAGTATTCCATAGTAGTTTGTGAGTTGGTGACTCCACGTCTTGGGTAGAGGATTTCAGTATGATTTTCACCTTGTGATTTGTTATTTCCATTTTGATAAAGTATTCCGCATTTATTTAATTAAAATTGTGTTAAAAACAGGATAACATGTATACAGTGGCTTGCCTAGCTACCACGAGTAGGCGCCATCACGATCCCGATGTTGGGAGAAAATCCGGGTCGTGACACATGAGGAGTTCGCGGAACACTCCATGGCAAACCTCTCATCAACTTCACAACAATCCCAATCCATTCTCTCATCCACTCCCCCCCCCATCCAACAATGGAACAAAATTCCATAGTGTACACGGCTCACACTCCTCGAAATGCCATAACACTGCCATTTTATCCTCCGCCAACTTCCGATGTCCCCTAGATTCAGCCTTACTGGGAGACTCAACCTCACACGCCATTATTGAGGCCAGACACACCACATGTTCCCATACCACAACCTCCTCCACCCTCACCGGACAATCACAATCAACTAGAACAAAGAGACCAAGAAGAGAACTTATAGAGAGAGTTAGACGCAGAAATCGCCTACAACAGAGAGACAACACCAATTTATGCATGCATGAATGGAGTAAAAATCTTCGTGTAGAAGGAGGAGTTCGAAAGAAAAATTTTCATAAGGTGTCCTCAAAATCTAGTGTCAACCTCATTTAGAATCAGGCCAACAACCAATCCAACAGTAGGGAAATATGCCATGTTATTTCTTTCGACCCTGACATTACGTCCAGGACAGTCTAATTCTGAGTTATTTGTAGACAATGATAATCATATGAATTTTATCATCTGGAATTGTAGGGGAAGTTATTCAGTGGAATTTCGTAGGAATTTTAGGTCTTTGTTAGATTACAATAGACCTACTTTAGTTGTTTTATTGGAGACTCATGCACAAACCCATCAAGCAGTTAAGGATGGTTTTGGTTTTACCGGCATGATAGAAGTACTAGCAGTAGGTTATTTAGGCGGCCTTGTAATCTTATGGAATGCAGCTTTGTTAAATGTCACTCAAGTTGCAGCAACTATTCAGAGTTCCATTGCAATATCAAGGTTATTACTCAGGAAGCTACTTAATCCAAAAATGGAGTTAATCTCTAGAGAACAAAACAGTGTGGCAGACTGTTTAGCTAAGTTTGAAGCAACTCAAGTGGAGGTGAATACTGTAACTTTTTCAAGACCTCCAAGTTTTGTCATGCCTTCTTATCAGCAAGATCAGTCACAGATGATGCGTAGATTATGTAACCAATCAGATATTTCAAGTAGTTGTATTAGTAGTAGTAGTTTTGGTTTAGTTAATATGTGTAAGTTAGTAGCTGTTAATCAGATGGAGTGTATGCATCCAACATCAAACTCTTTGTAAACTTTTATTTATAAAATGTTATCTTTCTTACAAAAAAAAGAAACTAAATATGGTCCCAAAAATTTAAAAACTTAGCTATATGTCTACTTTTGAACTTACTTTAATTTAACAAGTTACCCTTAAAATGAGGAGTTTAAGAGATGGTAAGGGTAAAAGTAAAGTATAGATCTAAAACAAAGATTCTTAAAGTGAAAGATTAACCTTAAATCTCTTAACAAAATTAAATTTAATGAGAGCAATCTTTTTTCCACTACTAACGTCAATATTGCCAACATAATAGTTACTCCTAGTAATAACAATAAATCCACTATAGTCCTAGGATTTGGGGACATACCTGATTAATTAATATAAATAGTAAATGTTTTAAAGGAAATAAACTTTCAAACGGGCTAGTCACAAGGTGGACTCATAAAAGGTTATTAGGGGTTCATGGTTAGATTTGGATCGACTTTTGCCTAAAAAGAAATCAAATCAAGTAAGTTGGGTTTTTAAATATTAGAATCAAACCAAACCAATTAAGTCATTTTTTTCTCGATTCGGTTTATGTCGATTTTTCGCTTATTTGTTGGTTTTCTTAAATATAAGACATACACTACCAAATACACATTTCGGCGACCGCGTTTTCAACGTAACTCTATCATATCAATTGTGAAATCTATTATTCACCAAGATATATTGATGATAATTGAATCAAATAGTGATGAATAATTTGATAATTAAAAATATATTATTTTTAATATGAAATAGATTCTTAAACTTTACAAAAGAAAACTACCAATTAAACTACAATGTAAAGGTAAAGAACTGTACTAAAAGTGCAAACGATTAATATTCGCTATAAAAATTTTAAAACTTTGTATAAAAGCATACATATATATAGGTGTAATAATAAATTTAAAATAGTTACGCCTATATTCGGTTTGGCTCGTCTTTTTTAATTAAAACCAAGACCAAACCAAATTCGATCGGTTTTTAAATTTCAAAATCAAAACCAAACCAAACCAAAAAGTATCAATTTTTTTGGCCGGTTTGGTTTGATTTTCGGTTTAGTTCGGATTTTCGAATTTTTATAAACACTCGTACCGGTTGTCATGCAAGAAGTAGTAACCAATTTTGGTTAATGGCAAAGCGCAAGGCCAAAATTTGAATGTAATGGATACAAAATTCTAATATGTTTATGTCATTGGATTCTACATTAATAATTTTTACATATTCAGTGGATATTTTAAGACAAACAAAAATTATTGAATTCGACCGAAGATTCATGCTAGCTCTGCCCCTGACTTTAGTCGTAGCCATAGGTCATAACTTACTAACAAGTCCAGACGTTCGAGTGTATACTTGCCAGAAAGATCCACAATAATCGTGCCAAAGTTCATTTACAATTACCAAATAACAATCAATAACAATTATCCAGAAAAATCTCACTAGTGGAATCTTAAGAGGATAGTGTGTACGCAGACTATTCCGAGAGGCTTTTCCCGAAAGGCCGTCGGCTCAAATAACAATCATCATCAACAACAACAACAATAACCAGATAACAATCAAACCCCAAAACTTATAGTAGCTAATGTACACAGCGAAAGAAGAAACAGATTAGATCCAACAGATGAAAGTAAATATGTGGATCTAGAAAATAGAAAAAAATTTGGACATGTTGCATCATCGTATGCTCTGTTCCAGATTTATTACTTTTATACATAACTGCGTCTGATTTAAGTAGCACTTCTATTGCTCCGTAAACTGGCACCATTCTTCTAACGTAGGAGTCGCCACCCCCACATTTTTCATGTCAAATATGTTCGCTGCAACAAAAACAAAAAAACAGCACAGCTGTCAGCAGCTTGAGATGGACTATAAATGATCCAAACATACGCATTTGCGTTAAATGAATCCAGGTGATAGATGTTAAATTAGCAGTTAAAGAACCAAGATCATGGATTCACATGAGCTTAAGTTTAAAGTTTCAGTTTCACTTAGGTCAAAGCAGGAAAAACTAGTTTCATTAAAAATAGGATTGCTAAGACCCTAAGACCACCAAAACACAGTAGAACAGATCCGCCAATTAAACTGAAAGGCTGGATCGCTGCTCTTAAATGAGGAAGAGACCAATAATCGTTCATCCTACAAATGGAACACACAGGAATTGTCACGTAAGACACATTTAATGTCTACATTGACAAAGTACATAAAAATACGGTCCCAAGGAACAAAGTCTTTAAAAATAAAAAGAACTACATAAGTTTGATGGTCCTCAGCAATGAAAAATAGGCAACTTCAGAACCAACCGAAGCAGTGAAACTTAGTTCAAGTCTTGAAATCATTCTGTTGTCCACCTCCAACCTAGCCCCCAAGAAGAAGATGTGAAAAGACAGTCTCAAGCTGTACCTCACCACTCATATATGAAAAACTGACTCTTATTAGAGTGGGATACGGTTTACAAATTGAAGAATACATCCAAACACACCAATCGTATACTAAAACTTTTATTATTATATACATATATTTCTTTTTCGACAGATGATGACCATTGGCAGTCTCCTAGTTCAAACGCTTAGCAATTGTTCCATGATCTAGACAGTCCGAAGAACCGGTACCAGGTCTGACTTCTTTATGACTTGTGCAAGCAGCTCTTACCACGGGCAAACTTGAATGATTGATACCCGGAAATAGCTCGTGTGTTTAGTGAATTTCATAGTGCAAAACATGATTACAGTTGAAAGTTATTGTTTAATGTACTTTCAGAGTTCTTCTGTGCTTCCTGAATATTCGAGGTTATGGCTTAGAGAAGTATGGATCCAAACTTAAGATTATTGTTTAGAAAAGTATGGATCGAAACCATTTTACACAGTAATTTCCTCATTCCAAGCTTTCTGAGGCAGAAAAATAAAGCCATCTGGGCGACTTGACTTTCAAATAAGTGGAATATTGATCTATGCATCTAAGTGCAAATAAACATCACAAGATTTATGTGATTCGGCAATCTTTGCCTAATCCAGGCCACAAAGAAAATAGTTTTATTAGGCTAACACGTTTCTCATACTGCTAAATATCAATGGCTATAGTCCTAATTTTTAACCATCCTCGCAATCTACAATGTAAGCATAAATGCATGTATCGAGGATGAGTGGAAATGTCGACCCCTGTGGTCTGAACTTATGATCCGGTTAAGTGATCGTCAATTGTAATTTTTAGCCACTTAAAATAAGATATTGTATAAAGTTCTTTAATAGTTAATACTAATGAAGTCCGCTCATACCTAGATTAAAGGGCAAGTAGCCATATGCTATTTTATTTTAGAAACAGTTCAATAAGTAAAGAAGCAGATAAATGTCTGCTTTGTGCAATCTGTTATTCTTCACTAGGTGCTGGGGAATACATACCGATATGTACATCAGGAGTAGCAGCAGCTGTGGCATCTACAATGACCGTCACACGTTCATAGTCCAATGCTACAGCATCAAAGACAGTCTGCCGTATGCAATTTGGAGTTTGAACACCTACGCAAGAAAATTTATCAGCCATTTGACAAATACAAACACATCAGTTAATCAAATCCTAAAGTCTACAGCTGGAGAAAAACTCGATTATAAGTATCCAATTACCAATAATGACCAAGTTGGTAATGCCAATGTCCTGAAGATACGAGTGAAGGTTTGTGTTAAAAAATGCACTGAACCGGGTTTTCACCAATTTGTAATCACCTTCCTGAATAACAAGCCCATCAACTAGCTCTGCCCCCACACTATCCTTTGATGTTGGTTTTGGTTTTCCATCACCATATAAATGCCGGCGAAACAATTCAACATCTCTACCTAATGGATCATGCTCACGGACAACCTACAACCAATAGGCCACATGGGATTTGTATGTTAGTAATAAGTTTTAACTTCCACATACTGGCAGTCTATAATAAAAGGGCAGCCCAGCTCTAAGCTCCCGCTATACGCGAGGTCCGGAGAAGAGCGAGACCACAAAGGTCTGTTGTACGCAACATAACGCTGCATTTCTGCAAGAGGCTATTTCCATGGCTCGAACATGACTGGTCGCATGCCAGCAACTTTACCGGGTTATGCCAAGGTACCCTTCCTACACTAGCCGTCTATAATGCCATGTATAGTGTAAATATAAGTTTCCACCCTCAGTGTATATAAGTTAAATCTGTCAATAAATCCTATTAATCAAAGAAAGATTTTAACATTGCAGCTAAAAAGGCAAAGACAGAGCTGTGACAAATTTAGGAGCAAGTTGAGAATACCCAAATAATGGGGATGCCGAGGCTTCTTGCAACCTCAACGGTCTTGATAACGTTAGGAACAATAGCTTCGCCTCCTTTAACTAGCATAGGAGCACCTGGTAGTACAAAATCTTTCTGGAAATATAAGTAAAAATTACATATTGTCAAATAATTCAAGAAATTTGAAGAACTGGTTGCTGGTATGCTGAATAAGAAGAATATTACCTGCATGTCTATGACAAGAAGAGCGGTTTTGTTCCATTTACAACCATTTTCTGAGGCCATTTCCTGATTACAAACTTCGAATTTCCAGAAAGATTAGACTAAAAAGAAGTCTTTGGTTTGGTCGGTCTCAAGTTTATCCCCACCCAGTTTCAACTAATCAATAGTAATATGTCCGGTCCTTTTAACCAAAAAAATATGTCCGGTCAAAAATAACTAATTTTTTGATTTTTTTGTTCCAAAATAAGTGATTTTTTCGGATTTCAAGAATGATTTAATTATATTTTTCCTACGTTGTCCTCGGAGTAAATAGTACTGCAATATGTGTTAGGAGTGTTTACGTGAGATAGTAAGATTAAAATGGTCAATTTTATTATTAATTAATGCTAAAAAATGACTTTCTTAATATATATAAAAATATCAAAAAAAAAAAAAAATTATTTTGAAGGTTAGTGAGTACTTTGTTAATACTCCGAACTTTGACTACATTTATTGGTTGGGCCAGCTTATTTTTTGGGCAAAATATAAAGCTGACCATTGGTCAAAATAATTGCATTTGCTAATGCTATTCTTTGGAGCTCCAAAAACTATAACATTTCTCAGAATTTTTCTTTCACGTACGGAATTATTACACAAATAGCTTGCCAAAATCGTATTTACTTCTTTTAGCCCGCGTATATAAATTATACGTTGAGTATATATATATATATATATATATATATGCCGGCTATTTATAGTTTAACAGATTAGACGAGAAGCTATTTGAAAAGCTGTAGTTACCATATCAATTATTCCTCATATATTGATCAACTTTAGTGTATTTACCTCATCTCTCTCAAGACGTCAAAAACTCTCATTTTTCTTTCATCTTCCAGACACAATCTAATTCTCTTCTTTTCCCTAACCCAGCCTAGATATGTCAAACACTTATGAAAATCCTTCATCACCACCACAAGAAACCATTTCCACACCTTCTACCACTACTTCAACCACACGAATCTCTAAGAAAAGTAGAGTAAAGATGATGGCTCGTAAGATTTTCGCTGAAGGAGAGGAGAAGAAGAATCCTAAGATTCATTTATGTCTGTTACTAAGGGGAAGAAAGTAGGTCTTTCGGAACTGAAAAGGTATCTTCTCACTTTAAAGTTTCTCTTGAGACAATTTCTAAAGTTGCGGTAAATTTATAGAATAGATTTGTAGGAGCATAGCAGGTGTTGAGACTACATAATTTGAAGAAGTAGGTGGTAAAAAAAAGGAAAAAAAAAAGCAAGGGTTCTAGGAGTACTGCGAGGGGAAATGGTACAAGAGTGGCTGATTCTTCACCCACTCATGTTGGTCTAATAAAAAAACTGATGCAATAGTTGTTTGAGGAGAGGAATTTAGCGAAATAGAAGAGAGTGCGAGCAAAATAGGGGGGAAATGAGTGTGACAAAGTTGCTGAGGGGTTGATTCAACTCGAAAAAATATAGATGAACATGTTCCATCTGAATAGGAAACCCTCGCGGACCTACTGATAGAGTTATCAATGGCACCAAAACTCATGTCATTCCCTATGATTTCATTCTTGCAACTATGCTTGCACATTTCAAGGTACCTATTAAGAAGTGGGGTTAATACTCTGTTTGCTTGTGATGATGAAGTCAATGTCATTCCTAATGAAGTCGGTTCATTTAAAAAAATACCTATCAACAGCAAAGCCAGAGTCTTGCTACAGGAGAGTGAGGCAAAGGATATTGAGATAGCAAAGCTGAAGACACGATTAGTTGAGGTAGAATCTGAGAGAGATGTTCTCAAAACTAAACTTGCAAGGGAAAAGGAGAAGAATTATGAAATTCTTCAAGACATGCTAAAACTTCTCCAAGCAAATAACCCAGCTCCTACCTCTTTCAAGCCTTAAATCCTAGCCTAGTATAGATCAACGAGTGATCCAGTTTGGGACATTTTGTTTCTTTTGCTCATGTATTCAATATTTTTATTCTTCGCTTTGTGGTAGAATTTTATCAATCGTCAATGAAGTTCACTATTTTTGCTCTAACTGTTTGTTTATATTTCTTTGATAGTTGAAACTCTCAGTTTGATCTATAATGATTAATCCATATTTGCATTTGAAGTAGCCCCAGTAGCCATGAGTAAGTTTTCAAATCTGGTTATCTAACATTTTTATGCAACTTTTCGGTGATGCCAAAAGGGAAAAAAAAGGTTGTGCTTTAATGTGACGACCCAAAGGGTCATCACCTGTTGTCCTCATCTGTTCTGCATTTTCGAGGCCTTGAAAACCTTATTATATATTACCTCAATTTACGTGCACAGTCCGTGCATGTAGCCGAAAATTTTTGTGTTAGGATATGTGAATTCTATGGAATATATAAAGAATTTTGATACTAATATTGATATAGTTGACTTCAGTCAATATTTTTAGTAAATGGACCCAGACCCGAGGTCAGACGGTCCTGGAAGGTCCGTAGGAAAATATGGGACTCGGGCATATGTCCGGAGTTGAAATCTGAGGCCTAGAGCCCGAGATATGAATTTTCCTGTTAAATTGTTTTTCTGAAATTAGTAAGGAAAATAAAGATGAAAATTGATTTAAAGGCTATGGTATCGGGCTCGTATTTTGGTTTCGACACTTGGTACAAGTCTTATATATTGTTTAAGCACTTTATGCAAATTTTGATGGAAATCAGACGTCGTTTGACGTGTTTTGAACTATGAGTTCCAAGTTTGAAAGTTTACAAAGTTTAAAAGAAGAAATCATGGATTTGAGGTTTGATTCTATGAAAACGATGTTATGTTAGTGAGTTGATAACTCGAGCAAGTTCGTATGATGTTTTTGAGTGAATAGGTATAATTGACTTGGGGCCCCTAGGGCTCGGGTGAGTTTTGAGTAGGTCCCGAGAGGCCTTAGCCTTAAAACTATCAGATGTTCAGTACAACAAGTCTCACGCGGCCGCAATACGTTTCTGTGCGATCCGCGTGGACTGGATTAGAGAAAATGCGGGTTAAGCTCAACCAGCGTGGCCGTGCACCAAAATAGTATAGTCCGCGCTAGGTACGACGTGGCCGCAATGCAAATCTATACGGTCCGCGTGGCCAGGTTCCGAGAAGTCGCGTTTGACCAGCGCGTCCGCGCACCAAAATAGTGTGGTCCGTGCTGGGTAGGTTCAGAGAGTGCATTTTTCTTCCCTTATTGGCGCGGTCGTATGGCATTTTTGTGAGGTCCGCGCCAGCTTCCCGAACAATATATATAAACCGAGATATTCAGCTATTTTACACTTTTTCAAAACCGAAAACATAAGATGTGATTTTCCAAACAATTCATCTTCTTCAAAATAATTGGTAAGTAACTTCCACTGTATTTTCCCTACTTCTTAACATTTTTAAATATAATTTCAATTTCAAAACAAGGATTTTAATGGGGGAATTAGGAGTTTAGAATAGAGCTAGGGTTTATAGATTTGGGGGTTTTTGGACCTCGATTTGGGGTCCGATTTTAAAATAAATCTTATGTTTGAACTCGTGAGGGAATGAGTAACCGGATTTTGGTCTGAACCCCAAATTTAGACCACGTGGGCTCAGGGGCATTTTGGGAACTTTTGAGCAAAACATTGGAAAAACTATTTTTATGCATTCAAACCAATTCATATAGTGTTTACTAAAGTAATTGAACTAATTGTGATTAGATTCGAGGTAGTTAGAGGTTGAATCATGCGGTAAAGCGGTTAAGCAAAATTCAAGACTTTAAGGTAAGTGTTTGATCTATCCTAGCTTGAGGGAATATGATTGAGTGTAATAATTTGCTAATTGCTATGTGATCGAGTGCGGTGTATAGGCGTGGTGACGAGCATATATACACCGGAGTCTAGCATGACCGTGCGTCGTTTGTTGATACATGTTGTGAGCTAACATGGAATTTTCCTAAGTCATATTCTTGAGCCTTTGCTGGGTTGTGAAGGTTGATTATTATTTCCCTTGCCGCGACTTGGTTATGTTATTGATGTTGTTCCCTTGCCAGGATATTATTATGACCCTTGTTACTCCCTTGTCGGGATGGTATATGTTACTTGTTTCATTCTTTTGCCCGTTGACTGTGACTATTATTTGGGTGAGGAATAGTGATAATGCACGAAGGGTGATGCCGTGCCATTTTTGAATTATGTTTGCACGAATGATCATTCTGTGCCTTGTTTTACTATTTATGCATGAAGAAACATTCCGTGCCGTTGTTACTTGAATTATGCACAAAGGATCATTTCGTGCCATGTTTATTATTTATGCATGAAGAAACATTTTCTGCCGTTGTAGTTTAAATCATGCACGAAGGATCATGTCGTGCCGTGAATGTGAGAATGAGAGTAAAAGCACGAATGGTGATGGCGTGCACTTTTATTTGCTTATTTGGTGAGGATGAGATTAAATTATCGAAGGGTGATGCAACCATTCAATTTCTTGTTTTTTGATAACTATTTTTTCTACACTCTGTTTTTACCTTACGGATTATTTATGTGTTTCCGATTGTGCTCCCCCAGCATGTTCGCTCATTTGTTATTTGTGTTGCTCAATATCTCTGTTATTTTGTGGTACATATATATATAGAACTGCACAGATTTATGTGAGTGTCTGGTCCTAGGCTTGTCACTACTTCGTCGGGATAGGCCAGGCACTTACCAGCACATGGGGTCGGATTGTGATGATACTACACTTTTGTGTGTTTTTGCACAGGTCCAGGTTTTGAGCAGGAGCAGCAGCAGTCATTTACTAGCGGGATTATCATCTTTCCGAGACCGAGGTATCTTGCAGGTATCCGCAGGCCCGGCATCTCTTTTTATTGCTTTTATTATTGTTGTAGTCTCATTGTTTCGAGACACACGATTATTCTTTATTTCTTTCAGACCATTATGTGTAGTTATTCTTAGTAGTTCATGAGTTTGTGACTCGACATCTTGGGTAGAGGATTTATTTTTGAGTATTTCACACTAATGTTCAGTTTTTATTTGAAAGACTTCCGCATTTAAAGTTATTAGTGTTATTCTTACTATATATATATATATATATATATATATATATATATATATATATATATATATATATATATATATATTGGTGGTGAGTAAATTGGCTTGCCTAGCTACCACGAGTAGGCGCCATCACGATCCCGATAATGGGGGAATCCGGGTCGTGAGAAGTTGGTATCACAACACTAGGTTACATAGGTCTCATAACTCACGAACAAACTTAGTAGAGTCTTAGGGGTAGGTACGGAGACGTCTGTACTTGTTCCCTAGAGTCTATTGAGTTAGGAAAAATCTCTCATTTGTTCTTCCTTGTCGTCCGATTTGTGTCCTCAAATGCTGATCAAATTTCTACTCTATTCTTTGGGACCAGTTTACGGAGTTATTTTTGGAGAAGTTTCTCCCTGTTACCCAGTGGGAGGCCCTTCGGAGGCAGTTTGAGCACCTTCAGCAGGGTTCTGTGACTTTTACCCAGTACGAGACGAGGTTTGTGGATTTGGCATGCATGCAGTTGCGATACTCCCCTCGGATTGGGAGAGG
This sequence comes from Nicotiana noctiflora, assembly GCA_032618575.1. Lineage (NCBI taxonomy): Eukaryota > Viridiplantae > Streptophyta > Magnoliopsida > Solanales > Solanaceae > Nicotiana > Nicotiana noctiflora. Next base: position 278,085 of record JASVEL010012955.1, read on the forward strand.
GTCCGTAGGTTTATAGATGGGCAAAATCAGCCGATCCGACTTCAGATGGCTATGGGAGTTGGGAGTGACATATATTTTCAGGAGACGTCTAATGCAGCTCGTAGGGTTGAGATGGCTCTTGCTCGGAGAGGTAGTCATGCTTTAGACAAGATGCCTTGTCATTCTGGCAGATTTAGTGGTGCCTCATATGGAGGCAGGGATTCTTATGATAGGGGTCAGTCTTCCAGGCCTTTTCAGTCAGCTCTCCAGCTTTTGCAGGGTGGTTCAGGTGATCGTGGGTTTTGTGAGAAGTATTCAGATCAGCATCCCATCAGTGCTCAGCCTCTTCAGAGTGTTCGTGGGGGCCACTCAAGTCGTCAGGGTCAGCAGTCCCAGCAGCCAAAGTCTTGTTACGATTGTGGTAACCCAGGTCACTTTGTTTGGTTTTGCCCTCGAGCAGTGGGCAACACTCAGCAGCAGGGTACTCACCCCATGATTTAGGCCCCAGTTGATCCGCAGCCTGCCCAGCCAGCCAGGGGCGGGGGTATGGATCGTAGAGGTAGAGGTTGAGACCGTAGAGGTGGAGACCGTCCCACCAGAGTTAGAGGTCAGCCGGTGGATGACCGTCCCAGAGACATAGTTCAGAGAGGTGGTGCCGATCCTCGATTCTATGCCTTACCAGCTAGGCTAGAGGTAGAGGCGTGAGATGCTGTGATTATAGGTACCATTCTCGTTTGTGATAGAGGTGATTCAGTATTATTTGACCCCGGGTCTACATATTCATATGTGTCTTCCTTCTTTGCACCCTGCTTGGCCGTGCCTAGCTATGCCCTGGATGTTCCAGTCTGTGTGTCTACACTAGTGGGTGACTCTATAGTAGTCGACCGGGTGCATCGTTCGTACGTAGTTATATTTGAGGGTCTTGAGACCCATGTTAATTTATTACTATTGACATGATGGACTTCGATGTTATATTGGGGATGGAATAGTTGTCCCTGTATCATGCTATATTAGATTGTCATGCCAAGACAATGACCTTATCCTTGCAACAATCACCCCGACTAGAGTGGAGAGGGACCCTAGGCCACTCCGTCCGCAATGTTATTTCATATGTTAAGGCTCGACGCATGGTCGAGAAGGGGTGTCTAGCTTATTTGGCATATGTTCATGACTCCAGCGCGAAGATTCCTTCTATTGATTCTGTCCCTATTGTGTGGGATTATCCCAAGGTTTTCCCTTCAGACCTACAGGGTATGCCACCGACAAGGATATTGGTTTCTGTATTGATCTGGCACCAGGCACTCAGCCCATCTCTATTCTACCGTATTGCATGGTGCCGCCAGAGTTAAAGGAGTTAAAAGATCAGTTGCAAGACTTACTAAAAAAGGGCTTTATCAGCCTTAGTGTTTCTCGCTAGGGTGCACCGGCGTTATTTGTGAAGAAAAAGGATGGTTCGATGTGGATGTGTATTGATTACCAGCAATTAAACAAAGTGACGATAAAGAATAAGTATTCACTGCCGAGGATTGATGACTTGTTTGACCAACTCCAGGGAGCAAGGGTGTTCTCAAAAATAGACTTGAGGTCGGGCTACCATCAGCTGAAGATCAGGGCGGTTGACATTTCGAAGATAGCTTTTCGCACTCGGTATGGGCACTATGAATTCTAAGTCATGTCTTTCGGGTTGACCAATGCCCCAACAACATTTATGGAGTTGATGAACTGAGTGTTCCAGCCTTATCTGTTCGTGATAGTCTTTATACACGATATCCTGGTATACTCCTGCAGCCATGAAGAGCACGAGCATCACGACAGAGTGGTCCTTTAGACTCTGAAAGATAATCATCTATATGCCAAGTTTTCTAAATCCGAGTTCTGGTTGAGTTCAGTTACATTTCTGGGTCATATCGTGTCAGTAGAGGGTATTCAGGTAGACCCAAAGAAGATTGAGGCACTGAAGAATTGGCTTCGACCAGCTTCAGTGACTGAGATTCGGAGTTTCCTGGGGTTAGCAGGCTATTACCGTTGGTTTGTAAAGGGGTTCTCTTCTATTGCAGCACCGATGACTAGGTTTACCCAGAGGGTGCCCAGTTTAAGTGGTCAGATGAGTGTGAGGCGAGCTTTCAGAAGCTCAAGATAGCTCTGACTACAACACCAGTGTTGATGCTGCCCACGGGTTCAGGGCCTTACACAGTTTACTGTTATGTATCCCATACTGGGCTTGGAGCGGTATAGATGCAGGATGGAAAGGTTATTTCATATGCTTCGAGGCAGTTGAAAATCCATGAGAAGAATTATCCGGTTCATGACCTTGAGTTGGCAGCAGTTGTTCATGCCTTAAAAATTTGGAGACATTACCTATATGGTGTGGTGTGTGAGGTATACACAGATCACAAAAGTCTTCAGTATGTATCAAGCAAAAAGAGTTAAATGTGTGACAGAGAAGATGGTTAGAGTTGCTGAAAGATTATGATGTTACTATCTTATATCACCCAGGTAAGGCCAATGTAGTGGCTGATGCATTGAGTATGAAGTCTGCCAGCATGGGTAGTCTCGCTTATATGCCGGTCAGCCAAAGACCGCTTGATCTAGTTGTTCAGGACTTAGCCAATCGGTTCGTGAGATTAGATATTTTTGAGCCTAACAGGGTGTTGGCCTGCACGGTCGCTCATTCTTCCCTATTGGAGCGTATCCGTGAGAGGTAGTTCGATGATCCTTATTTTCATGACCTGAGGAACACTATGCAGCAGGGAGGTGCTACGAAGGTAACCTTAGGTGATGACGGAGTATTGAGATTGCATGGACGAGTTTGTGTGCCCAACGTTGAGGGGATTCGGGAGTTGATCTTAGCTGAGGCCCATAGTTCTAGGTATTCTATTCACCCGGGCGCCGCGAAGATGTATCAGGACTTGTGGAAGCACTATTGGTGGCGTAGGATGAAGAAGGACATTGTTGCGTATGTCGCTCGGTGTCTAAACTGATAGCAGGTTAAATATGAGCACCAGAGGCCTGGTGGTGTGTTCCAAAGAAATGAAATTCCCGAGTGGAAATGGGAACGGATTACAACGGACTTTGTTACTGGACTTCCTTTGACTCGGAGGAAATTTGATACTGTTTGGGTCATTGTTATAGGTTGACCAAGTCAGCACACTTCATTCCAGTACCAGTCTCCTACTCATCTGAGAGGTTAGCAGAGATTTACATTCGGGAGATCGTTTGCCTTCATGGAGTGCCGGTGTCTATTATCTCAGATCAGGGTACGCAGTTTACCTTGCATTTCTAGAGAGCGGTCCAGCAGGAGTTTGGCACCTAGGTTTAGTTGAGTGCATCATTTCATCTTCAGAGGGACGGTCAGTCCGAGAGAACTATTCAAATCCTAGAGGACATACTTCGAGCTTGTGTCATTGATTTGGGAGCTCGTGGGACCAGTTTATGCCATTAGTAGAGTTTGTGTACAACAACAGCTACCAGTCTAGCATTCAGATGGCTCCATATGAGGCGTTGTATGGTAGGCGATATCGGTCACTAGTTGGATGGTTTGAGCCAGAAGAGGCTCGGTTGCTGGGTACATACCTAGTTCAGGAGGCCTTAGATAAGGTCAAGACTATCCAGGAGAGGTTGTGTTCAGCTCAGTCCAGACAGAAGAGTTATGCAGATTGTAATGTCCGAGATGTGGATTTCATGGTTGGTGAGCGGGTATTGCTCCAGGTGTCTCCTATGAAGGGCGTGATGAGATTCGGAAAGATGGGCAAGCTCAGCCCTAGGTATATTGGTCCATTTGAGATTCTGGATTGAGTGGGAGAGGTGGCTTATAGACTTACACTGCCACCTAACGTATCAGCCGTGCATCCAATTTTTCATGTATCTATGCGTCGGAGGTACCACGACAATCCTACACATGTGTTAGACTTCAGTACTGTCCAATTGGACAAGGATCTATCTTATGAGGAGGAGCCAGTGGCTATTTTAGGCCGGCAGGTTTGATAGTGGAGGTCGAAGAGTTTCCCTTCCGTGTGTGTCTAGTGGAGAGGTTAGCCTCCTGAGGCATCGACCTGGGAGTTCGAGTCTGATATGCGGAGCCGTTAACCACATTTGTTCCACGACTCAGGTACTTCCTTCTCTTGTCCGTTCGAGGATGAACAGTTGTTTTAGAGGTGAAGGATGTGACGACCCAAATGGTCATTACCTGTTGTCCTCATCTGTTCCGTAGTTTTGAGTCCATGAAAACCTTATTTTATATTTCCTCGATTTACATGCGCAGTCCGAGCGTGTAGCAGGAAAATTGTTGTGTTAGGATATGTGAATTCTATGGAATATATGTAGAATTTTGATACTAATATTGATATAGTTGACTTCAGTCAACATTTTTGGTAAACTGGCCCGAACCCCGACATCGGATGGTCCCGGAAGGTCCGTAGGAAAATATGGGACTCGGGCATGTTTTCGGAGTCAAATTTTGAGGCCTAGAGCCCGAGATATAAATTTTCCTGTTAAATTATTTTTCTGAAATTAGTAAGGAAAATAAAGATGAAAATTGATTGAAAGGCTATGGTATCGGGTTTGTATTTTGGTTTTGATGCCTGGTACAAGTCTTATATATTGTTTAAGCGCTTCCTTCAAATTATGATTGAAATCGGACATCGTTTGATGTGTTTTGAGCTATGAGTTCCAAGATTGAAAGTTTACAAAGTTTAAAAGAAGAAATCGTGAATTTGAGGCTTTATTCTATAAAAACGATGTTATGTTAGCGAGCTAATCACTTGAGCAAGTTCGTATGATGTTTTGAGTAAATAGGTATAATTGGTTTGGCGTCCTGAGGGCTCGGGTGAGTTTTGAGTAGGTCCCGAGAGGCCTTAGCCTTAAAACTATCAGATGTTCAGTACAACAGGTCTCACGCGGCCGCAATACGTTTCTGTGCGGTCCGCATGGACTGGATCAGAGAAGGCGCGGGTTAAGCTTAACCAGCGCGGCCACACACCAAAATTGTGCGGTCCGTGCTAGGTACCACGCGGCCGCAATGCAAATCTATGCGGTCCACGTGGCTAGGTTCCGGGAGGTCGCGTTTGACCAGCGCGGCCGCGCACCAAAATAGTGCGATCTGCACTGGGTAAGTTCAGAGAGTGTGTTTTTCTTCCCTTATTGGCGCGCCGCATGGAATTTTTGTGTGATCCGTGCCAACTTCCCGAACAGTATATATAAACCGAGATCCTCAGCTATTTTACACTTTTTCTAAACACAAAACATAAGAGGCGATTTTCCAAACAATTCGTCTTCTTCAAAACGATTGGTAAGTAGCTTCCATAGTATTTTCCCTATTTCTTAACATCTTTAAACATAATTTCAATTTCAAAAAAAGGATTTTAATGGGGGAATTGGGAGTTTAGAATAGAGCTAGGGTTTTGGTCTGAACCCCGAGTTTCGACCACGTGGGCCTAGGGGCATTTTGGGAACTTTTGAACAAAACTTTGGGAAAACTATTTTTATGCATTCAAACCAATTCATATAGTGTTTACTAAAGTAATTAAACCAATTGTGATTAGATTCGAGCGAGTTGGAGGTTGAATCACGCGGTAAAGCAATAGTTGAGGGTTAAGCGAACTTCAAGACTTTAAGGTAAGTGTTTGATCTATCCTAGCTTGAGGGAATAGGATTGAGTGTACTAATTTGCTAATTGCTATGTGATCGAGTGCGGTGTATAGGTGTGGTGACAAGCATCTATACACCAGAGTCTAGCATAACCGTGAGTCATTTGTTGATACATGTTGTGAGCTAACGTGGATTTTTCCTATGTCATATTCTTGAGCCCTTGCTAGGTTGTGAAGGTTGATTATTATTTCCCTTGCGTGGACTTGGTTATGTTGTTGATGTTGTTCCCTTGCAGGTATATTGTTATGACCGTTGTTACTCCCTTGCCGAGACGGTATATGTTACTTGTTTCATTCTTTTGCCCATTGACTGTGACTGTTATTTGGGTGAGGAAAAGTGATAATGCACGAAGGGTGATGCCGTGCCATTTTTGAATTATGTTCGCACGAAAGATCATTCCGTGCCTTGTTTTACTATTTATGCACGAAGGAACATTCTGTGCATTGTTACTTGAATTATGCACGAAGGATCATTCCGTGCCATGTTTATTATTTATGCACGAAGGAACATTTTGTGTTGTTGTTATTTAAATCATGCACGAATGATCATGCCGTGCCGTGAATGTAAGGATGAGAGTAAAAGCATGAAGGGTGATGACGTGCACTTTTATTTGCTTATTTGGTGAGGATGAGTGTAAAAGCACGAAGGGTGATATCGTGCAACCATTCAATTTCTTGTTTTGTGATAACTGTTTTTGCTACACTATGTTTTTACCTTACGGATTATTTATGTATTTCCGATTGTGCTCCCCCAGCATGTTCCCCCGTTTGTTATTTGTGTTGCTCAATATCTCTGTTATTCTGTGGTACATACATATATAGAACTACACATGTTTATGTGAGTGTCTGGTCCTAGGCTTGTCATTACTTCGCCGGGCTAGGACAGGCACTTACCAGCACATGGGGTCGGATTGTGCTGATACTACACTTCTGTGCTTTTTTGCACAGGTCCAGATTTTGAGCAGGAGCAGCAGCAGTAGTTCACTAGCGGGATTATCATCCTTCCGAGACTGAGGTAGCTTGCAGGTGTCCGCAGGCCCAGTGTCTCTTCTTATTGCTTTTATTATTGCTGTAGTCATATTGTTTCGAGATAGACGGTTGTTCTTTATTTCTTGCGGACCATTATGTGTAGTTATTCTTAGTAGTTCATGAGTTTTTGACTCCACATCTTGGGTAGAAGATTTATTGTCGAGTATTTCACACTAATGTTCGGTTTTTATTTGAAAGACTTCTACATTTAAAGTTATTAGTGTTATTCTTGCTATTAAATATGAGAGGATGGTTGTATATATATATGTGGCATGTAAATTAACTTGCCTAGCTACCACGAGTAGGCGCCATCACGATCCCGATAGTGGGGGAATCCGGGTCGTGACATTTAAACAAGTGATGTTTACACTTTGAGCGGTGATGTTTATAACCTAATGTACCTGGTCCTTGATGATAAGTGATCAAAAGGGAAAATGTTTCTAACATTGTGTTGATATTGAGCTGAGTTGAAATATTGCCTAAGCTTATGAAAAGCATAGAGTTTGTCATCATTGAAAAGGGGGGATTTATTGGCCCAAGTAATGTTAGTTTTGAAGACTGACAAATGAACTCAAGATGAACCGGTCCATCACTCAGGTGTACAAAAATAGGCAGATTCGAGCATGTGGGTTGCACGTGAAGGAGATAAGCTTAACTTGGTGTATTTAATATCTCCTGATTGAAAATATTACATAATTGATAAGGAAAATGAGTCCTTAATCAAAGAGAACTCATTTCAAGATATGGAAGGAGTTAGATGTTGAAATCAACTAGAACTCTTCCACTAAGAAAGAGTTGCATCAGAACTCTAGTTATTTCCTAATCTACTAACTATATAAATTGAAGGATATTCTCACATTAAAGAGTTGCACTAAAATGCAGAAGTTAAACGTGAATTGGGAGCAAAATAGCAAGGCTATTTGCAAGCAATTCGTGTGTGATTCAAGTGTGCAAACCTGAAGCTACATGAACCAGATTGAAGAACCAGCCCCATAAAGAGTTTTTTGTGTCTTTCTTTATATCTAGTTCAATTGTAGCAGGTGTTTTAATATTGTACCTTTCAGATTTATGTAGAAGCAATTATAATAGAAATTTTGCGTATTCAAGTTAGAGTTAACTTGAAGTTGTCGCAATAGTTAGAGGTTGGTTGGTACAACGGATTTGAGGTAATCCTTAGGTTTACAAAAAGTTTTGTAAATACTGTTTTGGCTCGGTGATTTAGTGAAGTGATGGAAAAAATTCTACTGAGTAGTAGGTCGTAATGTTTCACCTATTGAGCCAAGTGTTTTCCACGTAAAAATCTTTGTGTTCTTTATTTTATGTACTTTTAATTCTGCAAATAGCAGTAGTTAGTACACCTAGAAGAACCAGGTCCTTTCAGAAGCAGTTTAAACAAAAATTGGGTATCACACAAATTACTCCCTCCCCCTTGTGTGGTATTGACGTTTAGAACATCACTTACCATTCAGCCTTTAGTTGTGATGAGTACTAACTTTATTCCATGCACCTTGTGTACAGATTTAGGTATTTTTGAATCCGGTACAGGGTATCGACTGATCGAAGGTAGAGTCATCGGAGTTTAGCAATGTAGGTGCCGACATTTACAACACCGCTTTCTCCCTCTTCAGTCAATAGTCTAGTTTTGTATATTCAGACCTTTCAGTTGTATTTATACCCTAATAAATGCTGGTGACTTGTGACATCCCGGTTAGGGCTATGTCGGGTTGTACTTCTGCTAATTCTTATGATTAAATCATATTTAGACTGTTTATGTATTGTTTAACTATTTTAAAAAAGGTGAATTGGGTTTAGTTGGATGGCCTTGTCTTCACGAGAGGCATCATCACGATCGCGTTGGCGTTTGGGTTGTCATATTAGCTCATGTTGTAAGATTAATTATATTGTCAAAATATTTCAAATAAGGACACATTCGATACTTATTTTATTTATTAGAGAAACATCGGTTACTCCCAAAATCCCGAGCCAAAGTAAATCTAATTTTAATCGGAGCATCACACCTGTATATATTTTGTAAAATAAAAAAATGAATTCAACCTCATACAAAGATTTTTTTTGCAATTTCATGCGCGTTAAACCTACTTAGTAAACATGATCATTGATCCCAAAATATTTTACATTGTGTGGTTCGCCTAGTTGACTTAGATCTTTGCCCATTTCTTCAAGATTGGACCAATTTGTTTTGAATTCTAGAAACCAATATCCTTTCCCTCTACTTCTGGAATAAAGTCTTCCATTATTTTGTTAAGATAAAAAAATTAAGTGTAATGCGAATTCTAGTAAAACAAATCTTGAACGATGATAAATCAGATAAGAAAAGAGAAATATATCAAAAGAGACACAATATATAACGTGGTTCGGTCAGTTGACATACATCTATCCACGGCAAAGATGAGCAATCCGCCATATAAAAGAGAGTACAAAATATCGAGAGAAATAAACCTCACGTAGAGGCAAACATAAGTGACACACTAACACTTATCCCATAAAGTTCTCCCCTAAACACGACTTTCAAATCCCATATGGCTACATTATGGATGTTGCTGAATGAGAAGGAAGGATCCTCAATTTATAGAAGCCCAAATCTTTTCTTATAAGAAAAAGGACTAGCCAAATACGAGAGATTTATAATTTTTCTCTACAAGAAGGAAAATTCAATTATGGTAAATATGTTGTCATTTCCTTCAAGAGATAGGAAAATCAAATATGGTAAGAAAATCAGGACAAATACCTGACAATTCTTCCCCTTGGCCTGAATTTTTTGACAAAATAATTTTGATCCGCCTTCTTCACATATCCTCCAACAAGTCGCATGTCCAAATCTCTACCACAAAGTTGGTCTCAATGTGCGTAGCACTCCAGTCATATTTCTCCAACAAAAATCATGTTTACCATAAAATAGGTAACCAACTGTAAGGCCCCGTAAAATTTTTGTGCTTAAAACCTAGTAGATGTGGCTTCATGGTCCGAATAATGTATTAGGAATGCGTAGAATTCTTCGTGGCTCGCAAGCTCGCTGCGGTTCGGACCCTTGGTAGTGATTTAATCTTCAAAAATCGAAAGAATAAATTTTCCAGAAAATGTCAATTCTTCGGTTAGGAATGCGATCGCAGATCTGCTATACGGACCGCATTCCTACCACAGAGTTTAATTTTATGTTTTCCAAAAATTGTGTTGAACATGCGATCAAATACGCGATCGCAGAATGGAAATGCGGACCACAGATCCATTGCATAATTTCTTGAGAATTTTTGAGTGTCAATTCCGCAGTGCATTCTGCGACCGCAGAACACGAATGCGGACCACATTCTGGTTGCATATCATAACAAAACATGTGCATTTTTAGGGGCAATTCTACGGCCCATTATGTGGACCGCATGTTGATTCTGCGATCACAGATACGGCTGGAGTATTGACTCGACCCAATTTTTTATAAAATTTTGACCCGACCCCTTCTTTAATAAAACACCTCCAACCTTCATTTTTCTCATATTTTCTTAACAAAACTAAAGAGAGGAAAGAGGGATTCTAGAGAGAGAAATCTAACTATCTTCAACGATTGTTCCAATCGTTTGGTCTGGAAGATCCTAGGGCAAAAATCATCTTCCCCAAATCTCTAAGAGGTAAAAACCCTAGTCATTTTCCTCTAATTTTTCAGTTTTCAAAGGTAAAGAAAGAATTGCATACAATAGATTTAGGAAATAGATTGTGATACTCATGCATGTTACTTGAACTTGAATTTTAGTAAAAAGAAGTGGGTAGGAGTAGGAGTTTGCAAAAACGGAAGTTGGCAACTTAGGATAACTTGGGTGAGCTTAAGTAAGAGATTGAAGGAAGTAAATTCGACTCCAGGTATGTATGGCTAACTTTGATTCTTGTGAAATCTCCCTTATGTGTGCAATTCCTTTGGCATGTGTTAATTTGAGAAATTGTGTGAAATCCTTTGATTTTATTGTTGGGTATTCAATTGACGTTGAACTATGTGTGCTGTTGTATGGAATATGAACTAAAAGATAAAAAGGGGAATTGAAATTGGTAAAGAATCGAGAACAATTGTTGTGATGGCATATATGGTTTCTTCTAGGAAAGAAATGAAACACTTGAATTGTGATAAATTATTGAACATAATGGTATGGGTACTCTCGAAAATGGAAACATTG